>JAFBJW010000022.1:1611442-1899634 GCA_016785235.1 Pseudorhombus dupliciocellatus
ACTCTCTCTCACTCCAACCGGTCGAGGCAGATGACCGCCCACACTGAGCCTGGTTCTGCTGGAGGTTTCTTCCTGTTAACAAGGGAGTTTTTCCTCTCCATGGTCGCCATAGTGCTTGCTCATTGTGGGGATAGTTGGGTCTCTCTGTTTTCTGACTGTGCTTTGATTCCTATGTAAAGTGCCTTGAGATAACGTCTGTTATGCTATATAAATAAATAAAATTGAAATTGAATTGAATAGGACGACTCCAGATCAAGGTTGGCCCGTTCGGTTTGGCCGTTGGACTGGTGGTGATAGCCAGAGGTCAGGCTGGATTTCGCCCCCAGTTGTTGGCAAAACGCCTTCCATACCTGAGTGGATAAATTGTATAATCTGTCAAGATGATTTCCCATAACTTTAAAAACCTGCTCTGAACATGTTGCAACATGAAGGTGTTGAATACACAGAGAACATCACACTTTCACAATAGCATTATCTCTGATGTCCAAACATCCATGCATCTATTTCTTATAACAGTGGATGAATAAACTACAGAAGTTGGCTTATAATATAACTGCCATAAAACCATCCTACCGGGAGGAAACCCCAGCCCTCACTGAGAAGTGTTATTCTTAATATTTCCAATATATTTTCACTATTGTTTTGTCAACATACAGTTTCATCCCCTGATGAAACCAAGAGTGTTGGAAAAAAAACACCCCCATGTCCCTATAATATATTTTATATAAAATGTATTTCATATATCATCATGTATTGTGTCCTTGTGTATGAGGAATCGATTAATCAAAAATTCTTACTTCAATTTGTTATTAAATATATGATTTGCAAAATATATTGTCTCTCCAGTGTGTCTGGGTGCAGTTGCAGTTCTGCTCCAACAGGGGTCAATAGACATTTGGTGGTGGTGTTGTTGTTGTTGTTGGTTTGAGTGGCAGCTGGCATCTTGTCCGTAGTTGCATTGCCACCATTGACTTCATTTCATTTTCTTCAGTAGTGTAGTTCCTGTAGTTCTTCTCTATAGTTGCTTTTGTTGGCATCTGGTTTCTCATTGTATCCCTTTGAATCAAAGAGTTTTACCTGACACATTGTACTTTTATGTCGCTTTGGATAAAAGTGTCTGCAAATGACTTTGTAGCCTTTGATAAATAGTGCCCCAGCTTAGTAAATCATTCGGCGTACAGGACCACGAGGAAGACTATTGACTATATAACGTATAACTCACCAAATGACTGGAACAATTTGTTTGTGAGTAGCTTCTCTGTTTGAAATTCTATTGAACCTCCTTCCTCAGTCCCTACGTTGTGTTGTATGTGCTGAAGAATATATTGAACTGTGGTAGAAATGAGTGACATCAGCTGTTTCCATTGTTGGTCAAGCCGAAGTCTCACAACATTAGCCAGTGTTCGTCACAACTCAGGGTTAGCTCAGTTATATTGACATGGACGCTTTATCAAGACAGAGATAAAAACCAAAGCAGATAAACCATGTGGGGACCTTACCACCATTGTGAACGACAGACACCAACTTGAGCTGATGTTAAAATGAGCCATTTAGCATTCGGTGGTTATCTTGAGCAGCTGTTTGGGCAGCAGGTCAACCACAATGGGGAAAGGTCTGGTGATGGTCGCAGGATAGTTGAACTCACTCACTCATGTCAGTGTTGCCTTGTTTCATACTACAGCTGTTTAACCACATTCACTGTATGAGATGGGGCAATGTTTCATGATCTTGAGTGATCTCTCTGTCCCGATAAGTTTAAGAAAATGGAATGGCTAATTTAATGAAAGATTGGCTCTGTTCTTTCAACAGTGTCAAAATGCAGATCTTTGTGAAGACCCTGACTGGCAAGACGATCACGCTCGAGGTTGAGACCAGTGACACCATTGAGAATGTGAAAGCTAAGGTCCAGGATAAGGAAGGCATCCCTCCTGACCAGCAGCGTCTCATTTTTGCTGGAAAGCAGCTGGAAGATGGTCGCACCCTGTCAGATTATAACATCCAGAAAGAGTCCACCCTCCATCTTGTGCTCCGTCTGAGAGGAGGAATGCAGATCTTTGTGAAGACCCTCACAGGCAAGACCATTGCCTTGGAGGTTGAGGCCAACGACACCATTGAGAATGTGAAAACTAAGGTCCAAGATAAGGAAGGCATCCCTCCTGACCAGCAGCGTCTCATCTTTGCTGGAAAGCAGCTGGAAGATGGTCACACCCTGTCAGATTATAACATTCAGAAAGAGTCCACCCTCCATCTTGTGCTCCGTTTGAGAGGAGGAATGCAGATCTTTGTGAAGACCCTCACAGGCAAGACTATCACCCTGGAGGTTGAGGCCAATGACAGCATTGAGAATGTGAAAGCTAAGGTCCAGGATAAGGAAGGCATCCCTCCTGACCAGCAGCGTCTCATTTTTGCTGGAAAGCAGCTGGAAGATGGTCACACCCTGTCAGATTATAACATTCAGAAAGAGTCGACCCTCCATCTTGTGCTCCGTCTGAGAGGAGGAATGCAGATCTTTGCTAAGACCCTCACAGGCAAGACTATCACCCTGGAGGTTGAGGCCAATGACACCATTGAGAATGTGAAAGCTAAGGTCCAGGATAAGGAAGGCATCCCTCCTGACCAGCAACGTCTCATCTTTGCTGGAAAACAACTGGAAGATGGCCGTACCCTGTCAGATTATAACATCCAGAAAGAGTCCACCCTCCATCTTCTGCACCGTCTGAGAGGAGGAATGCAGATCTTTGCTATGACCCTCACAGGCAAGACTATCACCCTGGAGGTTGAGGCCAATGACACCATTGAGAATGTGAAAGCTAAGGTCCAGGATAAGGAAGGCATCCCTCCTGACCAGCAGCGTCTCATTTTTGCTGGAAAGCAGCTGGAAGATGGTCACACCCTGTCAGATTATAACATTCAGAAAGAGTCGACCCTCCATCTTGTGCTCCGTTTGAGAGGAGGAATGCAGATCTTTGCTAAGACCCTCACAGGCAAGACTATCACCCTGGAGGTTGAGGCCAATGACACTATCAAGAATGTGAAATCTAAGGTCCAGGATAAGGAAGGCATCCCTCCTGACCAGCAGCGTCTCATCTTTGCTGGAAAGCAGCTGGAAGATGGCCGTACCCTGTCAGATTATAACATTCAGAAAGAGTCCACCCTCCATCTTGTGCTCCGTCTGAGAGGAGGAATGCAGATCTTTGTGAAGACCCTCACAGGCAAGACCATCACCCTGGAGGTTGAGGTCAACGACACCATTGAGAATGTGAAAGCTAAGGTCCAGGATAAGGAAGGCATCCCTCCTGACCAGCAGCGTCTCATTTTTGCTGGAAAGCAGCTGGAAGATGGTCACACCCTGTCAGATTATAACATTCAGAAAGAGTCGACCCTCCATCTTGTGCTCCGTTTGAGAGGAGGAATGCAGATCTTTGCTGAGACCCTCACAGGCAAGACTATCACCCTGGAGGTTGAGGCCAATGACACCATCAAGAATGTGAAAGCTAAGGTCCAGGATAAGGAAGGCATCCCTCCTGACCAGCAGCGTCTCATCTTTGCTGGAAAGCAGCTGGAAGATGGCCGTACCCTGTCAGATTATAACATTCAGAAAGAGTCCACCCTCCATCTTGTGCTCCGTCTGAGAGGAGGAATGCAGATCTTTGTGAAGACCCTCACAGGCAAGACCATCACCCTGGAGGTTGAGGTCAACGACACCATTGAGAATGTGAAAGCTAAGGTCCAGGATAAGGAAGGCATCCCTCCTGACCAGCAGCGTCTCATCTTTGCCGGAAAGCAGCTGGAAGATGGTCGCACCTTGTCAGATTATAACATCCAGAAAGAGTCCACCATCCATCTAGTGCTCCGTCTGAGAGGAGGAATGCAGATCTTTGTGAAGACCCTCACAGGCAAGACTATCACCCTGGAGGTTGAGGCCAGTGACACCATTGAGAATATAAAAGCTAAGATCCAGGATAAGGAAGGCATCCCTCCTAACCAGCAGCGTCTCATCTTTGCTGGCAAGCAGCTGGAAGACGGCCGCACTCTCTCTGACTACAACATCCAGAAGGACTCCGCCCTCCATCTTGTGCTCCGTCTGAGAGGAGGAATGCAGATCTTTGTGAAGACCCTGACTGGCAAGACGATCACGCTCGAGGTTGAGACCAGTGACACCATTGAGAATGTGAAAGCTAAGGTCCAGGATAAGGAAGGCATCCCTCCTGACCAGCAGCGTCTCATCTTTGCTGGAAAGCAGCTGGAAGACGGCCGTACCCTGTCAGATTATAACATCCAGAAAGAGTCCACCCTCCATCTTGTGCTCCGTCTGAGAGGAGGAATGCAGATCTTTGCGAAGACCCTCACAGGCAAGACCATCACCCTGGAGGTTGAGGCCAACGACACCATTGAGAATGTGAAAACTAAGGTCCAGGACAAGGAAGGCATCCCTCCTGACCAGCAGCGTCTCATCTTTGCTGGAAAGCAGCTAGAAGATGGTCGCACCCTGTCAGATTATAACATCCAGAAAGAGTCCACCCTCCATCTTGTGCTCCGTCTGAGAGGAGGAATGCAGATCTTTGTGAAGACCCTCACAGGCAAAACCATCACCCTGGAGGTCGAGCCCAGCGACACCATTGAGAATGTGAAAGCTAAGATCCAGGATAAGGAAGGCATCCCTCCTGACCAGCAGCGTCTAATCTTTGCTGGAAAGCAGCTAGAAGATGGCCGCACTCTGTCTGACTACAACATCCAAAAGGATTCCGCCCTCCATCTTGTGCTCCGTCTGAGAGGTGGAAACTAATGCCTGTTTGAAATGATGCTGTGTTTGGCAGGAGCTCACTAACGGGTGCCTAGTTTGTTGTTCTGAGACCCAAGTTGCTTTTTACTATTATTATTTTAAAAGGAATATATATATATATATATATATCCTGCTTTTAAGTGTTGACCATTGCTAATAAATGACTTGACACTCGTCCCTGCTCTTTATTTTATTCAGATGAAATGACCTGTGGAAACCTTCAGTTGTCTCTTATGATGACAGCAAAATACATGGTAGCTCCATAGCGATGACCCCTTCCATGTTAGAGATTCTAGGGTTTATTGTCATATGCACAACAGTTACATTTAGCGGCAGGGTACACCCTAGACAAGGCATGAGAAAATCTCAGAAATCTCAAGGAAACATTTTTTTAAATGGGGCACTGCAGAAATACATTTATTTGCCTTGTCTTGAATAACAGCTTTTACAAAATATTCCTTGTATTTGTCATGTTATTTAGCCACATGTTTCATGAGATACTATTGTATTATCAGACTATATAATACCTAGTACTAACTGAAGTAACAACAGTTGTTAAAAAACCCACAATGGCTTAATAAAATCTAGTGGCAAAGAAATTTAAAGTGGATATACTGAAGGGTATTATCTTAAAAAGCTATGTACAAAAGTATAAGTGTTTTACAAATAATAACGTTACAATATACAAAGGCACTTTTGAACTAAACTACTAGAGATATAGAGATACTGTCATGTATTATCTGACTAAAGCTACAGTGACACTTCAAATGCTGTCTAAACCCACTGTCAAAAGACATTCTTATCAACAGAGATGGAATGTGCAATTTATAAAGTCCTGAGCAGACTGAACTTGAGTATGGGGGACTCTTCAGAAAACTGTCACTGTGCTGGGATCGGCCCTTTTCTTTGGAGTGCACAACCTGAAGGGTAAAATATCACTGGCTGTTCTGTACATCATCCAAAATAGCTTACTGATGGTAACTGCTGCACTCACATACACAGACACCACAACCCATCTTTGGGTTATTACTTTTACCGGCAGTTCTATTTTACCAGCCTCTTTGTTGCTTACAAAGCTTTTTTAGTCTTGATGAGCATTCAGAGTTCTTTACAGTGCAGTTTGCCATTCACACACACACGTTCATATAGTGCATCTGACAGCAGCTCACCCAAGGAAGACTGGGGATTGAACTGCCGACCTACTGGTTGGAGGATGACCACTCTACCCCGACAGCCGCATCCACCCATAATGAACCACTTTTAGACGAAACAAACCACTTTTTTTTTTAAATGCAGGTTTATTACATGTTCAGGGCATAACATCCACAATGCACACAAACCAACATCTACACCATTATTTGAATGCACAAGAAAAGAAGCGGAAAAATACACAATGTCTCAAAATGGGTTCATGTGCTTATTCTTTACACATTTTGGTTGTTTCTTGCTATTCATGCGACTACTGCTTTCTGAAGAGCTATAGTTAATATGAGCAGTTCAAGCTCTAAAACCCTGAATTTAATCAGATACACGGAAAGTATGGAACACTTTGCACCTTCTTGCTGTGTGTGTTGTGTAGATGGTGTTTACAGAATGGTCTCAGCACACAAGTCACCAAAGTGAGCATGCAGGTGTCTGTCAAAGTCTCTGTGCGTGTCAGGTGGTTGTGGGTCGGAGGAAAGGTCCGACTCTGACTCGCTGTCTGACTCCACGCGGATGGAGACCTGGGGCACGGGCTGGTGGGGCGGTGGGTGGGACACAGCGTCTCCAAAACCGAGGTCCGTCTGGGAGTGGGCAAGTGAGGGGGGGCAAGAGATCTTCAGGCGCAGGGTGATGCTGAGGAACAGTGGTGGGAACCAGCCATGTTACACCTCTACTCACTACCTCACACACACACACAGACACATGCTCAGATGTCAGTTTGTCAGGTCCTTTTCATCCATCCTGCTATGAATCCTCCATCATATATTTCTTGAGGTGCAAATTAAACAAGTACATTTACTGCCTTCTGCAGTTTTATTCCTGCACTCTATCTACTACATGCTGCAGTTGAATCTTCTACTACAATATCCACCCCCTGAATAAGTGGTGGATGCTTTCAGATAGTTTGTCATACCATGTTGTGAATGTACCAGGTTACAAGTGAATGCTGCATTAATAGTAAGTCAATGAGCTCTGACAATAAGTGGAATTAATTGATTAATGCTTAAAACCATCGTGACAGATTTTGAAAGATCTTTTTTTCTTTTACCTGTTTTACATCAGAGTGGAGGAAGCATTGTTTCGAAGAGCAATTCACTTTCAGATAAATGAAAGTAATGTTTTTATAAGTGCAGTCCCAGTGATCATACATTAAACTCTTTAAAGTTTAGGTTTCTATTTTCAGAGCTCCTGCACGTCCCTATTCCTGCAGACCTGTACAGATGTTAAGAGCTGTGTGGATCCCATCTCCATCCTGTTTACGTAGCTTGTTTGATTTTGATTTTATCATTGAAATATATTTGTCATATAAAACATTGTTTCAGTTCAACCCTCATGAGGAGGGATGTCTGGTAGGACCGTTGGGCTGCTTTGAGCTGGTGTACATAATAAACTGACTAGTGAGCACATACACACATACACAGAGAGTCCTGAAGCCTTCATAAAATGTGTCTGTCTTTCAATGAAGGTGCAGCGTGTTTCATACATTTGAAATTCACTGAACACTGTTCCATCTACTTTTTTAAGGGCCACTAAACCATGACCATTAGAGGGCGCTGTTTATCAAGCTTTGAAGCTGAAGCTGTCAGAGTTTGACACACTGGCTGTCACTATCATTGAGTGAAGGAGTGAAATGAGTGAATGGAAGGATGGCATAGAAAGGTCTCAGGGCGAAAGAGTGAAAGCATCTCTTGATTTCCTTTAGAACGGGCACGTTTAATTGAAAAGCTTGGAAATTATTTGAATTTTCTACTAATACAGAAATACAGAAGAGCAGGATTCAAATGTTTGTCATAGTTTCTGTGGTTACATCTAAATTAGGTTTTTCCGTCATTGTTTTGATGCATAGTAAGGAATGAACGCCTTGTGTTATAATGTGTTATACAGTCCCCCAATGTCCAAGGAGAAACTTTGGGCTTTTCCCAACACAAATTCAAATCTATTTTGCAATATATTGTCATATCTTTTTTGTATTATCAACTGCACATTTGTGTTACTCTTTCAAGCACATATCTTGTTCGATTCACGTCTCTATCTTGTTTTCTTATATTTTTTCTGTATACTTTAAATGACTTGACACTCACCTCTGCTCTTAATTTTATTCAAATGCCCCCCCCTCAATGTAAATATGGAATATTTAAATGCAAAGAGCCTTTTCTGTGGTAAAGTGAAACAAACGAGAGAAAACATCATGATGATTATTCTACATTCTATTTTTGCCAAGTGTTCCCTTTTCACTTTAATCTTACTGGAATTGTGAATGTAACCTTTTAGATTTCAGCAAATGTATTTGAAGTTACTAAAGTCTAGTCTGAAGTGCATCAAACCAATGGAGAAAAACTGTTTTTCGCACATTGCATCTATTGGTGAAAAAGCAAAGCAATGCTCCGACAGATGACAGCACTGTGGAACGCCAGCATCTGCAGGAAATGCCTGAGAGCCTTCAGACTGAATCCATGGGCTTTTTCGCAATGGAGGAAATAAGCTACGCTACAAACAGAAAAGCAACTGCAGCCAATTTCAGGGAAAGTGGAAATTTGTATTTTGAAAAGAAACAACCAAACACCCTCATTACACACTCACTGCTATAGATGGGGTGGACAGTAGATTCAAAACATCTCCCAACAATGCATTTCATCAGCAGTGCTGACCACATTCACTAGTCTGCCCCAGGAAAACAGCTTGAACAGAAACTCAGCACTGGAACCATCTCGAAGGAGGATTTGTTTCAGCACCTATCCAACAAAATAACCGGGGATGGACAGATTTCTGTGCGTCGCTATCATGGAGAATGTGTGTCAGTTTTCACACCTTTCTAACTCAGACATGATGACTCATTCAAACCTCTCTCAAGTAGAGATGAAGACACAACTACTCAAGCCTGAAATCTGCTTTGAACTGAAATTGGAATATAGTGGCAGGTGACCATGGCTCTATGGCCCAACGCCACCAGCTAACAGGAACTTTAGTTTTTCTGTTCCCTACAGTCAAAACTCTTCGATTCACCGTGCATTACAGAAATGTTATGACATAATGTCTGAGTTCCATTGAAAGTAAATTATTAATAATCAGATTAGAAATCATAGAGCAAATATGCCTCTGCAACTGTTGAACAGGATCCATTGAAAATTGTTAGAACATCCGCTGGTACACTGGTTTCTGGAGTATAGTATTTAACTGGTGGCCGTTTGCAAACTCACACACAAAACAATAATAAACAGGATGAAGTATTATCTTAAAGCTTAACGTTAAAGGAACTATGTTCATTACACTATTTATAATCCATTCATTGTTTTCATATTCTATTTACATTTCTAGGCAGTGCATGTTTTTCACTGCACTGTCAGTGTCGAAAATAATGTAACCAACCAAAAAAAAAAAAAAAAAAGTCTAAAAACTGTCATCCAATGCAGAGTTGTTTCTATGGTGTGTTTGGCTGCCAGGAGACAGAGCTGGCGTCCCAGCCAGTGTTTGTCGTGTCAGGTGAGTGAAACAGATCACTGTAGGGCACGTGCAGTTTCAGCACACAGTACCTGCGGTCTACTTCATTCTGATCGTATATGACTGTCGAGTAGGGGTTCAGCTCCTGTAAAGAAACACACACACGCATACACACACACAGAACAAGTGCACAAACAAGCATTCACATTTGTGTACAGTTCAACAAACACAAACACAGACATAAACAAGATGAACAAAACCATTTTAAGAATTAAATTTGATTCAATTGTTGAATTGCCATAGAATTGCCATAGAAACAACACGTCCACATGTCTTTAAATACAGTGGGTGCTACACGCAGCGGCTCGAGGCTACAACAACGTGGAGGAGAGGGGTCGGCGTACTCACATTCAGGGGTCTGGTTTTGGGTTGGGTTGGGTTGGGGGTTAACGGGGGCGAGGTCTGGGTCTGTGCGAGGCTCGATGGCCTCCATGGGAATCTTCACTGGAGGAGGAACAGAGCTGTTGGGCTGAGTCACAGAGAGAGGAAGTGGGCATGCAGGACAAACTCTTAAAAGAAAAGGACAGATGGATTCTATATTTTTGCTGTAACAATGGAAAATATTATATATAGAACTTCAACATTGTCCCAACTTCAAGTATTTTAATATGTTTGATTCAGGAGGATACTGGAAAGATGGATGAAGCCAAGAATCACATCACTGGGGGCCATTTGAAATTATAGATCCCCCTCCGTCTAAATACTGCTTTTTTATTTATTTTATTTTTGATTGACTTATGTTCAAGTGATTTTTTTTTTTTTTTTTTTTTTGAATTCATCATTTGATGCTATAAATCAGGGTAAAACATTCTGATTGACCTGAAACAAATTGCAATTTAAAATCTATGGCGTCATAAAACATTAAACTCATTAGTTTGGTGTTTTCAATACCTCGGAATGAGGTCTTTAAGAATGAGTTAACTCAGTGGTTCCCAAAGTGGGGGGCGCAGGGCCCAGGACGAAAAAAAAGGCGCAAAAAATGTACCAAAGGGGGGCCCAGCAGAAAATGTTTGGGAACCACTGGGTTAACTTATGAGTGGGTCCTCTTCAAACGCATCTATCTATTTCGTGCAATGAATTCCTCTTTTGCCAGCTCACTGCATTTCACATAAAATGTATTCAAACATTTGTTATATTCAGACTGTATTTATTTGTAATTGAAGAATTTTTAACCATATTTAACATTTTTTACTTCTCTTGTGTTAAAAGCCAATTCTAAATATAATACTCATGAAAAACATGTGCCTAAATGTTTAAATTCCCAAAAAAAGACGAACAAACAACCACTCTGCTGGCCTAATATTAATTATATTATTAACAAATATGAATCATTATTATTAATGATAATAATACAATTAATAGTAATAATAGTATAGTAATAATAATAAACCTTTTCTCCTTTTTTCAATTCATTCATGAATAAATCCTCTAGTGTCCAACCCACTTCCAGTGTGTTTCATTGTGTGTTCATCGCTCTCTGACGTGACCACGCCTCGACACGCGGTCAGTTTCAAGTTTACGTTCACTTTTAATTTTTTCGACAGCAACAAAAATATAGAACAGCTCCAGCCTTGTCTTTTAATCTGGATCACCAGAGGACATGTCCTCACACCAAACAACAAGGACATAAATGGACACAGAGGGGCTAAGATCAGTATAAAAGGAAGGCAGACGGACCAAAAGGTTGTAGTAAGTGTTGTACAGTGCCTTTTCAGCAACACTGTGGGGCAGAGAGGAGAAACGTACAGTATTAGTCGGAGAGCAAAAACTCAGGAAAGTGAACAAGAGATGGAGTGACACACATTTAAATACACCGTAAATACCAAGAAAACAGGCCCGCGCTGGCCAGCGCAGGAGATTACAGCAGCTGAATGTTTGGCAGGCAGACACAACATCTGTTTGTGTCCTCTTTGGTTTGGTGTTTGACAACATTTCCCTCACCTCCTCGTCACTCTCTGGCTCCACCGCCTTCTTCTCTTTCTTCTTCTTCTTCTCATCCTCCTTCTTTTTCTTGTCCTTGTCGGGCAGGATGTCGTCCAGCCAGGCCAAGTCGTGCTGAGAGAACATCAGATCCAGCAGCTTCCGCACGACCATCAGACCCAGAATCTACACACGGTGGACAAAAGGGAGGCCTGGCATCAGTCTCCTCTCCTTAATGCACTCACTCAGTTTCCTGGAAACATCTTGGGATGGTTAGAATAAAAGTTATGTGGTGAGAGGCATTATTTCTGATACAGAACTGACACACTTGTGCTGACAGAGTATGAATGTTGCCTGAGATGCTGGGAGCAGTGAGTCATATCTCAACAAAGATGGAGTGAGGTGTGCTTTCACAATAAAAGCATTATTAAGAAATGAATGGTGTACGCACAAGACCTCTTATTAAAATACTCATGTTGTCCTCTGTAGTTTAGGTAGATAAAGGTCTACATCAGATTTGAGTAAAATAATTTCTATAGGTGTATTTTTTTAAAATATATTTTATTTTCACGGACCCCTTGCAATTCCAAGGGGACCCCCATTTGAGAAACACTGTTCTCACAACCGTCTTTTCATGACGTTCCACCCTCAGCACACTACGGCCTCTCTATATGTAAGATGCACACTGACCATCACTGGGAAGATGATGGCCAGGAAGGTGGACTTGAGGATCCAGAGGACGGCCAGACAGACAATCTGGACCAGGGTGAAAAGATGGACACGCCTCAGAGGGACGTGACGCAGGAAGGAGAAGTCTGGCTGGTGTTTGGCCGGCATGAGATACAGCTTGATCCGCTCCCAGAACTGAAACAGAGAGATACAGAACATGGCTGCATCTTTTACTATAACAACACAAGTTAATGAAATAAAAAGATAGCTTGTACTGTTCTGTTTTCAGCCCTTGTATTTTTCTGATGATGATGAAATGTTGTGTTAGTATTGCTGTGCTTTGGCAGGGTACACTGGTAAAAGGGTACACTGCTATTGAAGGTGATAATCTTCAGTGTACCTGGATGCCACTCAGGGAGGCCACTCCCATGTAGAGGAACACTCCGTACAGGACCGGCATGGGGATGTACTGAATCAGAGCGGAACAACAGATTGTTAAAACGTGTTAAAATGAGACATTAAAAGCAACATCATTGGCAAACAGACCTGGAGGATAGGAGCCAGGAAGATGGAGAGTCCAGTCATCACAAACACCATGATGCCTGTCAACCTCTGCTCCCTGGAAATAAAGCAACACTACGGTTTTGTGTTGTGCTTACAAATGATAACTGTGACACAGGGGGCAGACCAGCGGCACCAGGATCCTCCTACCTGACTCCCAGGAACTGTGGCTGCTCTCCAGGGGCGCTCGACTCGCTCTCCATCTTCAGAGAATCGATGTGAGCGATTGAGATGACAGTCGCTGCCACGTACCAGGGCAGGCCCATGAAGGAGCAGGCAGCCATCAGTACCCCCACCCAGAACAGGTCCAAGTGGTAGCCACAGCCTTTCTACAGTCACACACGTCACAGAAAGTAGAAAATCATTCAGAGACAGACATGATTGTAGGAACAAAAAATATTGATATCTTTTTTTAGAGTCAAACCTTTAGCTGGCATAGAAATGGTAAAAAGGTTTTGGTCTGTTCACTTTGGACCGACAGTGTAAAACATGGTGGCCTCCCACCTTGAGTAAATTGTTAATCTATGATGCAAACGATTTCTAACATTTGACTCTGTAAATACAGTTTAATTGATTAATTGAAGTTAAAGTATTATTTCTGTTCTATTTCTCTCTCTCGAAGAGGGGTTGAATTAACTGCTTGCTGCAGTAAAGACACAATAATACGCCCCATGTTTGGCACTCACTCTCTTAACCGAGTTACAACAACATAGAGGAGGGAAACTTTCCTGTCGCTTGTTCCCTGACCTTCAGTTTATTTTCCTTGCGGTTTACAATGACGGCGCTTATCTGTTGGTCCATGAAGATGAGGATGGTGACGAGGAGGGCGGGAACAAAGCTGGCCAGGTACCACCACCAGGGATTCTTTCCAAACGGCATCACCAACCAGCCGCGGTCAGGACGTGTCGGCTGCATGACAAAGAAAAGAAAATAAAGAAATCATTGAACTGGAACACCAAGTACAATTTTATCTTTGTAAATGTCTGCACTGCATGTACAGCATTCCACCTCAGTAAAAGGGCAAAGTACTTATCAATAAGATATAGGTGTGAATTAAATTTCAAAATAAATGTCAATCATTCTGCCGTTAAGGCCTGGATCTTTGTCACCTGTTGCTTTAGCTGCTTCATCGACATTATGTAAAGGGACAACCTGCAGTTTCCAGCCTGGGGTCTGAGCCCTCCACAGGGTCCGGGATAAATCTCAGAGGTCCACAGATGACTAGTGGGAGTTTTTTTTTTTTTCAATTTTGTCTTGTTTTGATTCTTTTAGATATGTTTGGGTCTTGTGTGTTCAACTCTTTGGAGTCAAAAACATTGGAAACCACTGATCTGATGAAAATAATTATAAGAATTCATCACGTTTCTCCAATTTAAAATATTACTTGCCAATGTACACTAACTGTCATCATCAGTTAAGTGTACTGCAGTCAAAAAATACATACACTGAAGTAAAAAGCAGCAGAAAATGCAAATACTCGTTCATCTTGTTCCATTGTTACTTTGCACAACTGCTAACCTGCACACGGAAGAAACGAGCTACACACACATGACAGCACATAATTAGGTGAGAAATCAAATACCTTGAACTCGGTTGGAACAATTAGTTTAGGAGTGTCTAAGCCCATCAACATGTCCAGACCCACAAAGGACATGATCGACATGAAGATGGCAAAGTCACTGATTAGCTTCCTCAGCTACACAAACATACAGCAAGAGAAACAGAGACAGACAGCAACGTGTAGAATCACATGGAGGAAACGAAGACAAGAGAGAAGAGAAGATGAACAAATCATCACACTGATAAATCCACACGAAAACAAATTAACTGTGTTAACTGCATAAAAACCACACCCCCGACGAAAGAAATGGACCCTGGTGGGATAGAAAAGATGGCAAAAAAAGGCAGAAGAGGCATTCAGGGAGGGGCGGACCTTGATCTCAGTGGGGACGTGCAGTTTGGGCGTGTCCAGCTCCAGCAGGCTGTCCAACCCACAGAAGACCAGGATAGAGAGGATGATGGCAAAGTCACTGATGAGGGTGCGGAGCTGGAGTACATTCAGGAGGGGCAGAGGAGGGTCAGCCATTCCGGTTTTACAAAGGTCATGTGTGGACGAAGGGACGGAAGCTGCTCGTGTTTACGGAACATATTCAGAAGCTTTCAGGAACATATTTGGTTTGTTTTTCCTGCTGGAACTAAAACCAAACCTCCCTCAACACTAAGGAGTGTTGGGTTGTTTTTTTGTGTCTGATGGCAAAGTCAATAGCAATCACTCTATCCATGCTTTGATAAATATCCCCCCAATTAGGAGAACCCATGCTTCACATGCAGCTTCACTGGGGCAGAGCCTCTAACAGCAGGGAGCCCTCAGACACAATCTGCCTAAACCTGGGAAGTGTGAGGCTGTCTTACCTTTGTAGGGAAGTAGCGGCTGAACTTGAACTTCTTCAGAGACACGGTCATGGAATAGGTTCCGAAGAAGAGGATGAAGGACATGAGGGCCAGGTCAGGAACATACTTACAGGCGTTCCCCACCAGAGAGCCGCCATATTTGGCACAATCTTTCTTACTCAGCTGACTCCAGTCCTGGCCAGTCAGGTTAAACTAGTGAGGGAAGACAAGACAAGGGAGGTGGAGAGGAGGAGGCACACACAAGAGAGACCATTGAGCAGCGATAACAAGACGACAGAATCACGCTGAG
The DNA here is from genome assembly GCA_016785235.1 of Pseudorhombus dupliciocellatus. NCBI lineage: Eukaryota > Metazoa > Chordata > Actinopteri > Pleuronectiformes > Paralichthyidae > Pseudorhombus > Pseudorhombus dupliciocellatus. Next base: position 1,626,778 of record JAFBJW010000022.1, read on the forward strand.
GATAAGACTTCATGAATCATGAAGCTCCATCAGTGTCCAAGGACGAGACAGTGTTCGTGCCTTATCTTATTTATTTATTTATTTATTTATTTTCTCATCTTCGTGTTTTTCATTTAAGTTTTGAAAAATGTTGTTTAATTTTTTTCTATTTATTAACAATTGTACTTTACCCACACAGTTTATGGCCTATCTCCTTTCCATCATTCTATTTTTCTGCTCACTTGTGCCTCCTGAGCATGAATAAAGTTTTGTGAATTGGAATCTGAAAGGCGGCCTGATGCAACATTTGACATCGCATCAAAACGTATGCATAAAATGTAATGGTATCTCATAAGGCAAGATCATTTTACTCCCCGCAACCGTGTTATTGCAATATTCATATTGCACCCATCATTGCTCAGTCACACTTCATGTCATATGTCTCAAGTGCAAATATATCTAAATATTTAACAAATTAGAAAGCTCATAAAACAGGAGGTATTTCCTCCCCTGAGATGATTGATAGATAGATGTCACATTTCTATGGGTCCAGTTTGATCTGCTGGGTGACAACAAATCATTTTCATCTCAGCATGTAGCTCCGAGACACAAACAGGGATGATTCATCAGCGTTGTCATGGCTTCCTTACCAGCAGTGTCATGTTATCGTCTCCAAGTGGAGCTGAAAGGTTTGATCCCAGCACAGATGCTTGAAAAAAAAAAAGAAGATCAAACCCTGAGTGACTCAAGAGTAAAACTTTCCTTTTTGGTGACAGATGCAGTGCAATTCTTTAGATTCTGAATATCACAACAGTTCTCTACTGTTCTCAGCATGCACAGTAGCAGGGTTTAACACGTGCACACTCACTTGTTCAGGCAGCATCCCATATGAGGCAAGAGACACAAAAGACAAGACCCGCAAATGATCACAGAGCAGGAACCGTACACCCATACAAATCATTGTGTGGACATGCCAAGCTGATGTTGTCCATCTCACAGGGGTCACATGATTATTTATAAACATAATAAACAGACCTCTGAAGCTCATCCTTCTAGGAGTTAATTTCCACAAATGTCACCTAAGTTCTTCCCTGATGAACAACAGTTTTTCTCAAAAATAATAATTAATAATAATGTTGTTTCATAGGAGAAGGAAATTTTACTGCCCACATATCCACACATATACCATCCTAAACTGATACGGGTAAAAAAATGAATGAATGAATAAATAAAAATCACGCTCACAAACCACAACATGAAAAAAGGAAATCAATTAAAAGGAGTTTGCAGACTCACCCTGGTCTGGAGCGATGCAATCACATTTATAGGATGTGACGTAGTCGGGCTTGAAGCCACGGTTAATTGGATAATACTTAAAAGCTCCTACCTGTGGAAGAGGTAAAAAAGGACAAAAATTGAAATAAATAAATACATTTTGATTGCTGTGCTGTGACAGCCTGTTACCCACCATCTTCTTAATGGCGTCAGAGATGAATATAAAGGAGATGAGGCTGGAGAAACCCTCCTCTGTGAAGCGGGTCATGTACTTGATGATGTAGCTGGCGTCTGAGATGACCAGCACAAAACACTGCAGACACGAGTGAAGGCCGATCCAGAGACGCAGCTCCATGTAGTCGATGCCATTGCTCCTGCAGAGTGAGACACATTACCGACACGCTGCGTTTGTCTTCGTCTGTTCTCATTAGCCGTGCATCTTACTTGCTGAATTCGTAAAGCAGCTTTTCAAAGATGAGAATGGGTCCCGTCGAACTCAGGATGATAAGCGGCTGTCCACCAAACATGCAAAAGACAGTCCCGGCCAGAGCAGTGCCGAGGAAACTCTCCATGACGCCCTGCGAGAAAGAGAGCGGACAGACCGAGAATCAGGTCAGTACATTTCACCGATCACAGAAGGCCCCAGTGTAAGACACAGTTTGCACCTGCTCTCCTAATTTCATATCAAAGCACACTGAGCGTTTTAAGATGACTTCATTTCAGTCGAATGTCGATTGTGAGAACCTGGTAATTGTCTGTCGCATCCCCCAGCAGGCCCCCAAAGGTGATGGCATTTGTGATGCAGCCCAGGTAGATGAAGAGCACAGCAGAGATGGACTGAATATGGAAGCCATCATAGATATCGCTGCAAAACCATGGGAGCTTCCTTTTAATGTCCAGCCACAATCCGCCACAAATCCTATTAAAACAAGGCAGGGGGTGGAGGTAAGAACCTGGATGTGGCTAAATCTGATACCACGCTACCACAGGTCGCCATCTTCAGTCTTCTCGCACCTCCCAGTGAACTTCAGCTCCTCTCCGAGCTCATGTGGTGCAGGAAGCTCTTCATCTTCCCCTCCAGCGGTTCCAGCTGCTGAGCCGTTCATCTGACCCAGCTCGTTCAGGTTCAGCACCGACTTCCTGGGATAAAGGGAGTTAATAGAAATGTTTACTAGCTGACTGATTAACTGACTCTATTTATTTATAATTTATTCAACCATCCTTTTCCAAGTATTTTTCCCCTCACAGAAAGCACTTTAAATGTCCATGTCCTTTAAATTTCCAAACAAACAGTCTTTGTCTCTAATAGAACAAAGAGGCTGACCGTGCGGTTAGTTAATGTACGTGCCTCATTTCAGCCGATGGAACCTTCTTGGGGGGTTCAATGCGAATTTTTGGGTCCCATTCCCCCGGAGGGAGGACAATGACCTCATCCAGAAACTCATCCACACCTGCAATAAGGTCTTCACGGTCCCGTGCTTTGTAGGCAACATCACTGAAGAGCTGGTAGAGAAATCAAAAGGGATTCAAACCCCCAACCTTCCTCCAGAACCACAGCTACCAGTGAGTTTGCCTGTCAGGGTGTTGGTCACTTACATCGTCCACCATTAGCGTAGCAATAGCTCTGCCAATCTCATTATAGGACTTGGTTTTGCCATGAGGACCCAGCAAAATGAAGAGAAACCTGTCAGAGCATAAGAATAAAGAACTAAGTAAACACACACACACACACACACAAAACTGCGTAGGCTCCTCTTGACACTCCTATTCGTAACCTAAGTCTGACCACAGAGGCAGGTCTTCTGAAACAGGCCATTAGTCAGAAAGGGGTGTACTGAGAGATAAGATGAAGACACCCACCTGGTGGGCACAGGGACCTCAGTGAGGCCTCCTAGTGTTGTGGCTTGAGCCAAACGCACAAAGGAGACAAAGGGCTTGTCCAAAAAATCCACCTCGCCAATCAGGACGTTCGATGCCTCGGCATCGCGGGGAATCTTCTTCATGAACTTGTTCTTCAGCTGGAGGCACAAAGACAATGACATCACACACTGAGGGACAATGCATTGTTTCATCAATGCAAATTTTCATTTTTGGGCAAAGCAGTATTGATCAGTGAGACACCACTTTGACCTCAACATAGGTCAAAATCAACTGGATGACCTGCAGTTCAATTTAACATTAACATTCATAGTCCCCAGAGGATGTAGCTGACTTCTGTGTCAGAGCTGCCATCGGTTGATGATGGAAATGTTAAGACCTCTATCAACCTAAATCTTGTATTCATTTGAATATAAAAAAAATCAGTTGTGGCCCTGGCACACACTGAGGCCGCCCCCCCGCTTCCTTCTCCTGCTGACCAGGGGAGCGTGTGGCAGTGGAGAGCTTCATGAAAATCTTTTGATAATCTGTGTTTAATGCTGCGTTCAGCGTCAACTCAGCAGCTGTTCATCCGTCACTTTCTGACTTCTTCTCTAAACATAAACACACATTTCAGGGCCACACAGCACAAGCAGCTCATTTAACACCAATCCACCCACTCACTGTAGCTGCCGTCTCAGAGTTGAAGCCCTTTAGTGCTATACATCTGACACACACACACACACCGAATTACTACTGCTGGTTAACAACGGCTACAGTGACGCAGAACCTGGAGTTACTGCAGACTTTGGCACAAATCAAAAGGAAAGGCTGCTGACAGAGATTCTATTCACCACTGCTTTGTTCAGAAAAACAGAAGCCGAAACACAAACACACACAGGCAGAATATAATCAAACAAATTCCCATCTCAGATGCCTGAGTGTGTGGGTTTGAGGGATTAAATAGTCCTTTGAATTCCTCCTCATGAAGTAGGACTCAGTTCATTGTAAAACTCACACACAGAAATGGCGATTTTCATTATGTGCCATCTGTGTGCACAACTGACACAATCCATTGCTAATCTCCCGCAGGCAACAGGAGATTAGTCGCTTACAAATCAATAACGAGAGCAGTGACCGCCGATGTGTCCAGGCAGAAGTGAATCTGAGGATATACAGATAAAGGGGCGCTGTGTTCACGTTACACATGAAGTTTACCTGTTCAGTTTATTCATTGTGAGACCTAGTAGTACAGATCTGTTTAATACTCTGGCATCAAAAAGGACTGTAGAATAATCAGATTCCACTGGGGAACTTTGGAAACTTCTGCTAAGCTGAGGACCAAAAGTGCTGCTTTCAGTCACAGCTGCACCGTTTTTCACCGTTTCTCAACTGAAGTGTTAATCAGGGTTCACAAACGACAAACACGAGGATCCAGGTGCAGTCCCTGAAATTCAAGGACCCAGGATTATTGTTACAACACTAAGAATATGTATAGAGCTGGATGAGATCTAGCAGGTTTGACAGAGTTTTAAAAACATTAGTTATTCATGATGGAATAAGCAGCAAGTTAGATTTTGTGGTAGGTTCTAAAGGTATAAAAGTGCAGTAGTAGATTTTTGGGTGATTTGACAACACAAAACAGCACAACTCACATCATATACAAAACTTTGACAGTTGACTATCTAGTTTCTACTTCCACCAGGTTTAAAGCAACATGATGATTCTGGTGTTTGTGTCCATCAGAGGAATTTAGGTCCGAATGATGAAACAAAGCTCATATATGAACACAATAATACACCAACAAATAATATAATACACCCACAACTGCTGAGGAAGGGACAACATCATTCATATGTAAAGTGGGCTTATAGTGTTTTCATGGATTTTAAGGGCCAAATGGAGCTGTGGAAATATTCTATTTCAGGATCACAGCGAGGAGCTCATTGATAGGGTGGTGCTCTGTTAAAGATATGACTACATTTCCCATGAACCCAACAGGTTCTTTTCCCTCCATCCGTTTCAAACAGCATACTAAGTAAAGGCAATCATTTAGGGATGAATTTAGAGAGGAAATGAAAATGTATCTGACTAATATGTACACAAATCCAAATATATGTGATTCCTGTGGGCCCCAGAGCTCTGTACGTTTATCCCACAGCTCGTAAAAACGCATGACATGAAACCATGAATGGTTGAATGCAGCTTTCACCTGGTCTGTGCTCGGGGTATCGGAGATGTCGTTCATGCTTCTGCTCTGGGCGTGATCTGTAAATGAAGCACGTATTGACATGAAATACGAAAAAGACACAAGACATCATGAGCCTACCAGGAGATACAAGGAGATATTTGGTCACTATTCAGAAATCCCATGAACAGGTTAGTAGTTTAGTGTAGCAGCCACTGTCAGCTAACTTTCCCATGTTGTATTGTTCAGAGGTGGATTATATTTTAATGAGCCATTTCCTCAAAGCAGATTTGGGAACAAATAAAATTGAACACAGAGGGAGAAAAGGAACACAGTGCAGAGCCCAGAAAATCCTCTGGTAATCCCCTTCCGCAAGACAGATGCACAAAAGAAACAAAGGATGACATAATTGCACCAAATTCTCTTAGGTAAACACACAATTGATAGTCTGTCCAGCACATTGTGTTCATGGTGAGTATAAACTCACAAAGCCACCTCAAGTGCTGAAATCATGCAGGAGCTGGAAGCTGCCAAGGACCAGTGTGGGTTAGAAAGTAAGAGTCACGAGGTGAGTATCAGGGGCTGCCCAAAACTGAAGGGTTGAAGTACAGGAACAACAGGTGCTCAGAAAACGTGTAATTTCAAACCACACTGCATTTATTTCTTAATAAATCCAAAGCCGAGCATTGTTTGTATGCATGTTTAATAGCAGCCAATCTCAGAAATTATTTTAGAAAAAAAAACAATTCAGAATACGTGCATGAATATTTCGTTTTGTTTTTCCTTTAATATCTAGTTTTAAATAATAGAGTTTGCAGTTATCCTGTATCACCTGTCCATTATGTTTCTTTCACTTACAGGTTATATGAAGTCATTTTATGAGTTGAGGAGACTCAACTAAGTCCAGGCACTACCACCACTGCCGAAATTGAAATGGTGGTACCACCGTCAAATCGTATATTTAGATAAGAAAGATCTCAAATATGGACTTGGAATGCAGAGCTGTCAAATGTAAGTAAAAACTGTTGCAATGTTATAATGTGACAGTTTTTTTTTTTTTTTTCAGAAATATGTCACTGTGAAGTCACCATGCGTGCACGTTTGTGTGTGTGTTCTGACTCACGCAGGCTGCTTGACTGCCGAGACCGTAGGTCTTCTGTGGAGCGGTGGTTCCCAGAGGCTGCAATATTGCTACGACTCAGATTAGCCTGAGGACTACGGCCTGACAGGGAGGCGGCGACGGCGGCAGAGGGTGTGAAACGATGACCAGAGGAGAAGTGGTTTTGACAAGAAAAGGTGAGGTGCAGGTCAACAAGGCAGAAAAGAATGTAAGCGTTAGGATGTTGTGCTGAGCGTGGAAGATTTGATTGGTCGTAGAGAAAGTGGATAAACAGAGAGGTGTAGTGCAGGTATACACAGGTATACAGTGTATCGCCAATTACTTCTCACTAAGACAAGCATAGACCTAAATGTCCTGCCAGCCTTTTTTCACAGGACAGTGAACGCATCACTGTCTGCCTCTAATTGGTTAGTGCATGTTGCTTTTGTTCGGTTGGCTTCTTTAGTAGAGTCATACCCCCACATAAAATGCAGTAGATTTATGTAGTAATACTTGTGATATTTGCAAGCAGTAATATTTATACATGAGAAATATTGTTCATTTCACACTCTGACACTGTCTCCTGTGAATCATCTGAGCCATGTGGCAGTTTACAAAAAGAAACTAAAAGGAAATAAAAGGATACCCACCACTACACACACACACACACACACACACACACACACACACACACACACTTACTGGAAGAAGTGTTGGAGGACTTCCCTATGTCTGCCAGAGAGCGGTGGATTGGTTTCTTGGTCTGGTGACGGTGTTTCCTCAGCAGCACAAAACTGATCTTGTCCTTCAGATCAGCAGGGATGAGACCGTCGGTGATTTGTCGATCCACGATTTCATCTGCAGGTGAGGCATTGACAACATTGGTGATTTATGATGATTCAACCCTTTCACTGCAAATCGAGTATGGTCATTTTAATGGAGCACCCTTGTTTTTGTTTCACTTGTTTCATATCAGTTTATGACACTGGAACATCAAATCACCAGACTGTAAACTGATTGACTTTGTGTCGTAAAAAACAACAGGTGCTTGCAGGGACCACAGTGGCTTCAAGAACATGCCATGAAATATTTTGTGTAACTTCAACATGGTTCTGAAATGGCTGAATTTCTTAATACCTTTGAATGTGCTGCTATTGAACACTGAGGCTGCACGGTAATGACCTCTGCATAGGCTTTCAGCTGACGTCAAAATTTATGGCTTCACTTTTGGGGAACTGTCGTCATCCATCCTCTCAGAGTCTGGTTCCCAAGTCAGCTTCACATGCTCGCATATGTTGGGTGTGATATGGAACGTGGAACTGCTGAGCTGATCGTGGGTTTATTGGTGCAATGCCTCCCGGCCAGTAATTTCATGTTCTCAAATGCACCACCAAGGTGTTTGGTTTTTAATATCTGTTTTATTAACCAAATGACTTCAGTTACTTTTAGACATGCATTGAGCTCCTGAAATCCTGAGTTTTTCCAGGGGAGGTTTATGAGTGAGTGAGACACCTGGTCCTCCACTGTAGAGTTCCCAGACACCATGATGGAGCTGATGTGAGAGACATCAGGCTTCAAAGCAGCATGGGCTGCACAACTGAGCTACTATGTTGTGGATCACATGTTACGGCACCACCCTGAGCTTAATCATGTGCAAAAACACATGAAGTGCAAGCGCAAGTGCAAGTGCCGTCTGAGAGGTGAGTGCTGACACTCCAGGGCAGAATCGAGCGGGACTCACCCACGATCTGTGGCAGGGAGTAGCCTTCCAGGTCCAGCAGTATGCTTCCCGTCTGCAGACAGGTCCTGAGCTCAAACAGGCTGTGGAGGGTCAGTGTGGAGACGTGGGGCTTGCTCCATCTTTCTCCTCCCTCCTCCACCTTCTCCTCAAACTTCACCCACCTACACAGGGGGAGAAATAAGGGGATGCCGGTCAGCGGGGGGTGCTATGCAATTTAAATTGTGGCTTCAAACGTGTGTTATGGTATAGCTCAGTCATGCAGAATCCACAATATCTCAGATGTAACCCTTAACCCCTAAATCCCATCAAAAGTGATTCCAAATCCTGAACTAATGAAGGCCCTGACGCCATGGCTGCCTGTTTGCGTGCGCGCCCCTGTACCTCGCAGACTCTTTCCACTCTAGTTCCCCCCCCTCGTGCTGTAGCGTGTCCATCTCGGTGAAGATGGTGGGCGTTGGGGCGCTGTCATCGTCCCCCAGAATGTGGCGCAGACGCTCCGCTGCAGGGGACACTGAAGAATGCGAGCGAGAAGGAGAGACAGGTCAGATTCAGTTTTCTATCCAAGTCACACATCCTGAGTCACATGCAGAAGAGCTATCACTCATTTCTACACGTGCCCCTAAAGAGACAATATGTACTGCAAATATACCTGGACAATGTAGTAAATTATGGTGAAATAATGGTAACAAATCATTTATAGAACAAATATTTATTTGCATAAATCATTTGTCACAGCTAAGTTTTAATTAAAAGTAAGATTCCTTAATGTGTCAGTTGTTGTTTGTGCTCTGTCATTCTCTCAGTTTTACTTGAATGCACAGCGGAGACAAAAAAAACTCTGGAGAGCGAGGTGGTCACATGACAGTGATCCCAGGACAGCACCAACTGCACAGAACAGACCTCTGGCCAACAAAAGAAAAGAGTTTAGCCTTTTTAATGGGAAACTTCAACGCCAGCTCCCCTAATTGCGAACTGAAAGAGAAGTGTAATCTATTAGGGGGCACCTTTTCTAATTTTACTCTGAACCAATCAATCTCCATTAACGTCTGAGCCTGCAGGCGCTGTGCTCTGTGTGTGTGTGTGCGTGTGTGTGTGTACTCAATGTAATTCTCTGAAAGATAAAAAAAAGACGGAAGCCGATAACACACAACTTCACTCTTGGTTCCAACAGTCAGAAGCCTCATGCGAAAGTGCGCATTCACAGCGCCAATCAGCGCTTCCACTCGGAGGGGATGCTTATGTAATCCGTGGCACCAGCAGCACACTGCATGATTATAATACAATAGAATGTTCCACCGATCACGTCAGTTTCCATGACCAGGTCGGCTCTGTCAGACCAGGAGGTCTGCGGCCCCGTCTTTGATCCTGCAGAGGCAGATCATGGTCTGTTTTAGATCAGTTGTGGATCGTTGGATAAACCACCAGTGCCCTCATCTCCCTCTTCTTCTTTAACTTCTGAAGTCGGCTGAGCACTTTTATACAGAGCCAGGATCTGAAGCATGGACCCAACGGCATCAGCACACTCCTCCTCCTGTCATCTCCAGGAGCGGCAGGCAGGTGTGGACTAAAATGTCCTCATAAACATTCTGCACACCAGAGTCTGCAAATAGTGAAGAAATGTCTCTTAAGCCATGGCAAAGAACAGTCAGAATGACTGGGCACATGTGGGCAGTTGTTCCTTTAACCGGGTCATTAACTATGGGCATGTTGGGCGTGACAAGCAGCCCTCATCAGTTTAACAGACCTTTAGTGTCAGACTCCTGGTGGGAAATGCTTCAAACTGTAATTTCCCTGAAGAATTAACCACACAGAAAAATCACAGTTGTCCCTGCACATGAAGAAGTTCTGTGGAAGTGCCATGAATATCTGAAACCATATCAGAGCCATTGATACACATTCAGTGCTCTATGACAGACAGACATTGTTTCTCTCCCGTGTGTCCCTCCTCCCATCCTCCATGTCCTCTTTACCTATCTGAGAGCCTGGCAGGGTCCAGCAGGAGGCCATAATGGAGGAAAAAGAGGACCCGGGCTCCTGCAAGCTCATTGGATCCACTGACAGCGGTCCTCAGTTTGGCTTTGGTCAAGAAGAAAAGGCACCTGGTTTCTGTCCTGAGGGTTCTCAGCTCACCACTCCTTGCTCTCCACCATGAGTGGCGAGACCTTTTCGCTCCTTTCGGCTCGTTCTTCTGCTCTGCTGCGTTGGCAGGTGCTGTTCCACGGCCAGTTGGGGATTTTCAGTCAGCCATATGAGTCGGTGTGTGGTGGGTCTATGTGAAACCTGCGCTATTCAGGCTGTCGGGTCCCTCTAAGCTGTGGCAGAAATCCACCGAAATCTCCAAAGCAGCAAGGAGCCAGAGGCTTTAAGAGGGTTGACACACACCACGGGGCCCTCGAGCACTCTCCTCCCAGAGGTCCACGCACAAACACTCATACACGCACATGCACAAGAGCAGTAAGAGCAGCAAGGACCTCCTCACCCACTGAGCCTCTGCTGCACACACTAGCCCTGCAGTGCAGTGGCCCTGACCTCCACCCTTAGGTCGAGACGTTTCCTTAGAAAACAAAAACATGAAGGATACAAAACACGAACACCCCCACCGTCACCCCAAATAACATGCACACAGCTCGGAGTTCCTCAGCTCTAATCAGCTTATAGGCTTCAGACTTCATAGACCCTTGGGAACTGGGACCATGCTGCAGAAATTCATCACACAGCACATACAAGTAGCAGCAGTGGCAACCTCATCACACACTCTTAGTGCAACAGCTTACACCCAGCCTGGTCATATGCCTCTCACTGTGTGCATGTGTGTGTTGGTTAAAAGTCTCTTTTTTAAGCTTGTATGCCCCCTGTATTTTATAATGTTCTGTTGTTAATGTATTATTATTATTATTATTATTATAAATCTGTTATTATTAAGGTGACTTTAGAGAATGATTATACAGACAATGGACGTCACATCTCGTGCAGCCTGAGTTGATCCTACCTGTGAGGTTGGTTTGCTCATGGCGCTCCGCACTGCCCCCCCAGTCATCGTCATAGCGCTCCTCTCTGTCGTGGTGATGCCCTTGGTGCGAGTGGTCGCGGTGCGTGTGGTGATCATAGTGCGCGTGCCGTGCGCTACGTTCTGCTTCGCTGGCGTGGGAGTGGTGTCTGCGTCTTTTCCTCCTGTGGGAGAGCGGGACGCCGATGTAAACCGGCTGGGCCTCTGCGAGCGAGACATGAGGGAGAATAAAGTGAATCACAAACAAATTCCCATGTATCTGATTTTCTTTGGTTTGGTCCAGGGCTCTGCTAATAAATAAACGCACCGTCATCGTCGTCATGGTGACGGTGACCCCTGCTCCTTCCCCTCTGCCACTCATGATGATCCATCCCGGGACAGACTGGCAGAAATTAGGAGGAAGAGGTATCTGGACGCTGGAGAATGGAAAGAAAGAGAGGCGGTGATTATCAATCCATTCTAATAGCCCATATTCGAAGTATGTCTCACAGATCCTGTACCTCTAACCCTCCAGCAGAGCTGGGATAAAGTACCGCCAAAACTGCTTGTAAAGGTTCAGTGTGTAGAATGATTATAGTGAAGTTGGAGCTGGACACCGCTCCCCTCTCCCCTCCTTCCTGTTGCCGCCTTCAAAAACTCAACAATGTTTAGTTTTGATCAGTGTGGACTAATGATGGCCTCCATACAGAGGACCACCTGTCAACATTGTCTCCTTTATTCTCCGTACTTCCCAGTGTTGTGTGCAGTACAAGTGCACAGTATCACGTTTCAGGGAATCCTCCTGCACTGCCCTGACTCTCACTGTTCCACATGCCGGCCCACATGGCGACACACATGCCCCTGCAACGTCAACAGATCGAAGGATGACAAGAGGAAAACTCAATGGAAAACCCCAGCAGCCCCTGAGGTCCAGACTGGAGCTGGAGCATGGAAACTAAAGCAAAGAGAAGAGAAAATTTCCACCAAAATGCTGCCGCACGGGGGGAACAGATCGCAAACCAAACAGCACTGAGGGAAAAACTTTACCTCACTTAAACATTCAAACCTCTAAAACTCCAGCAACGTCTGTGGGATGTCTGAATGTGTGCTTTGTCGAAAGTCGAATATCTAATTGTTAATCTCACACTCCACTTCCTCTACTAAAGCCTCCTTTATGAAGTTTCAGCCAACGGTTACCCACAATTCTCAGCATATAGAAATGTGCCACCCAAAGAAAAGAGAAGAACTTCCATTACCATACCTCCACCGACATCAGATTTACATATGGTCATTGGGACCTTTGATCTTTGACCACTGAAACGTAATAAAAGATCAAAAGTTGAAGAAATTCCTTCAGGTCTGAATGTTACTGCAGTCGCTGAAAATGAATAAAACCAAATATGAGATGCTCCTGAGATATTCACTTATTCAGACTGCAATCGAGAGGTCACAGTGACATTTGACCTTTGATCACCAGAGTCTAAGCAGGTCATCCATGAGTCCAAGTGAATTATTCCACATGTAATAAAAGAGCCACTAGAACTCCTGAAATAAAATAGTGTGGACGGATGGCATACACCCGAAAACAGGGGCCACTGGCATGCACACACACACGGAGCAATCTATACAGTTCCTCTCTGCAGACATGTTCTTGTTAGTGTCACACACTGATCTGCACAGGAACTGACCGCTGAGATTCCTCTGCCCTGTGACGTATGTGTGTGTCTTTCTGAGGCTGATTTGGGGGAGTTTTCTAGGCTGATCAATAGATGTCATTTCTGATTGCTAACTAGTTCCTGAAGCCTGATCACTGACTGTGAAGGACAGTCACATGAGTCCGGTCATGCACACACCCACACACACTGCAATGCAATTGCAATGCAGTTAGCTGTGTTGACAATACATCATGTTTTGAGGCTGTGCCCAGCACCGGGCGCTCAGCGAGAAATCACGGCGTGATGCAAACGAGCGACGGACCACAGGGAAGCCTTCAACACAACATGAGACGATGTCAAACAATTCATTTCATGCAAAATGACGTTTTCAAAATGTTTGAAGAAAAGGTTTTCAAAAGTGACTAAATCTAAAACAAATGTACTGCTGCTGAAATTACCGCCAAAACACATAGTTGTGATTCTTTTCATTAGCCTTTTTATCTCAAATGATATAAGGTCAGATTTTCTGTCCAAACACAGTCAAAATGAAGTAATTTCAAAAAATGTAAGCGTCTTACCTCGTGTGAAAGATGAAGGCGACAGAATCAGAGTTTTAAAAAAACTCAGCTAACACAGCTAAAAAGTTGTTCTGTCAATCATTTGTGGAGCAGAATGCTGCTGGTGTTTCTGCTGGGACAGTCTGAGTACTGATGCTGCAGCTGTGTGTGTGTCTGTGTGTGTGGGGGGGGGTCACTCAGAACATCGATTCTCATCTTCCTAGGTTTTCTATTTTAAGATAATCATTGAGACCAACAAGCGTTTATCCAAGTACTGTACATACTGTACACACAGTTTCGAGGTACACATGCTGCACTCGTGTATTTCTATTTTAAGTTACATTTCTGTACATATTTACTCCCCATTTCAGCAGGTACTGCTTTAACTTTACACACCGTTTATTTTATGGGTTGATGGTGTCAATCCATGAAATGTTTTTCATAATAACTTGAGACAATGGAGGACACACAGAGTAGGAAACACTTAGTGTTGATTTGTGTCTTAAATGCGATTGAACTCAACTGAATGGTATTTGTATAGCGCCAAATAAAGGCAGGAGGTCAATACCTTAAAATTGCAGTATTATACAGAAACCCAGCAGTTCCCACAGTGAGCAGCACTTTGGTGACTGTGGATAAAAAGCACCCTCAGTAACAGAGAGAAACCTCCAACAGAACCAGACTCACTGTGAACGATCATCTGCCTCGACCGGTCGGGTCGCAGAAAGAAAAAAAAGGGGAGGAGAGATGGATGGGAATGAGAAGAGAGCGGAGACACGAGTTAACAGTTCTTAACACATTGAATACATCCCTTAACATTTACAAGATGACTAAAGGAGAGACGATTTCAGTAGCATGTGGCACCACTGGACACTGGTTTCCATTCCCAGCTGAGAACATGGAGCAGCAGATGATTACTGGTGAATAGAATAGAATAGAATAGAATAGAATAGAACGTTTTTAGTCCTCCCCCACGGGGGAAACACATTTACAGCAGCTCCATGAGAGAAGAAGAAGCTTAAGTAAGGTTTTTTAAAAACAAGTAAGGATAAAAAAAAAAATACTCTTAAAGGCTTACGGTTAAAATACAAGTTAAATACTAAAACTGAGTATGCAAAAACAAAACAGAATGTGCAAATGTTCGCAAAATTTTTAAAAAACCCTGAGCAGAAATAGATTATACTGATGTAATGAGACTGATATTAATTGCATTCATGTCATTACTATAGACTAATTTAGTCCATTTAAACAGAGGAGTTGTATATTCTGACAGCAGAGGGGATGAAGGACCTGCGGTAACGCTCCTTCCTGCACTGTGGGTGCCGGAGTCTGCTGCTGAAGGAGCTGCACAGTCCCTCCACTATCAAGTGCAGTGGGTTTGACTTATTGTCCATGATGGAGGTCAGTCTAGCCAGTGACCTTTTCCTCCCCACCTCCTCCACCGTTTCCAGTGGGCAGCCCAGGACAGAGCTGGCCCTCCTGACCAGCCTGTTCAGTCTCTTTCTGTCCCAGTCCGTGCTGCCCCAGCAGGTCACGGCAAAGAAGATGGCAGAGGCCACCACAGAGTCATAAAAAGTCCGGAGGAGAGGCCTGCACACGCCAAAAGACCTCAGTCTCCACAGGAGGTGAAGGCGACTCTGGCCCTTCTTGTACAGGGCGTCGGTATGGTTTGACCAGTCCAGCTTATTGTTGAGGTGGACACCCAGATATTTGAAGCTGTCCACCAGCTCAATGTCCGAGTCCTGGATGTTCACCGGTGTGTGTGTGTTTGAGTCCTTTTCCGGAAGTCAATCACCATCTCCCTTGTCTCAAGCACAGGAAGTTGCTCTCACACCACTCCACAAAGTCCATGATGACCGACCAGTACTCCAGTTCATCCCCCTCAGACACACAGCCAACAACGGCTGAGTCATCAGAGAACTTCTGGAGATGACACCTGCTGGAGTGGTAAGGGGGGGTAGTTGTGCAGTATTATTAGTAATCCTCTTAACTTCCTCAACAGCATGATACATTTGATTCAAAAATTTGTATTCCGAAGACTGGGGCACCTTGAAAAATTCAACAGGAACCACTAATCCTAACCTGGTAGATATCCATCCTTACATTCCTGGATATCATTCACCTCAGGCTCTCTGGTATTGCGTGTACACATACTGCGTGTCCTGAAGATTATGGCGCCCTCACTTGTACATTTTGAAAACTGCAGCGGGAGTCTCCGTTAACATTCGAGACGCAGCATATTGAACCTGTTTTACTCTGTACAAGATCAAATACCATGGTCTAAAAATACTCCAATAAAACCCTGAGTCCATATGAACAAATTCCATGACCAGAATCTGGAACACTTCAAACTGGTGACCTTCTGGTTGTAGTCTACGCCCTCTATGCAGCTGCCCCAGTGGGAGGAGTAAAAGTACGCTTTTACTTAGAATACATATTGAACTTCGAATAAAAGTTTAAAAATACAAATGAGATGTAGTCATGCGTATTTGCTTCAAGAAAATGGAAAGTTTGGATACTATCATGTTCAATGGTATAAAGTTATGGATGTTCTTACAGCTTCACTGTTACATTTACAAACTAAAGTACATTTTATTCATAATAAAAGAAACTGTTCTCTTTTGATGTCACTGGTGCTTTGATGTGAATACTCGGAGCACTGAGCAGTACTAATGCTCAATAAACTCTGGCTCTCGCCATGTGCATTTTCTGTTATCTAATTTCATTATTCTCTGTATTCATTTTTGATATATTCATCCTTATGTCAAGAAAATGTCTTTCCATCTTCTCGATTGGCTCCACTTTGCCTCCGCCCAGAGTTTCTGTTCATCACCTCAGAGTCTTCGTCACTTACGGCCTCCTCTCTCTCCTCTGGTCGCTTCTACGCCACTGGAATTCATTCCTGCTGCAGAGCTCCATGAATCAGGCTATTTGCATACTGGAGAGATAAGGAGTTAGCCTTTGTTTCTGGAATAATCGAATTAAACCATGCACACACACACACACACACACAGTCTTCCGTATCTGAGGATTGATGTGCTGCTTTGATGGGGACCAACACCTCAGGGCAAAGACTGACTTTACTTGGATTCTGCCTGCCTCCCACATTCTGACGTCCACAGGCGTTTTTCTAAAATTAGGATTCTTTATTTTTTGAGCTTGAGGCGTTTTTTTCTTTTTAATCAAAGCAGCAATTATTTCAGTCCAATTTTAAAATGTGTGTTCATCATTTCCAAACTAAACCCTTGCAGAGTAAAGTAGTTTCAGCAACAGCAACGGTTTATTCCTGTCGACTTCTGTGCCTTTTTATATTCATCACTGGGCCTGTGTAAATCAACTTTAATCAAGTCTGACTCCCATGCTTGGCATTGTCCTCTCCCCTTTAACCTCTGCACTCCAACTTAGGACAGGCCTGGCGAATTAAACTGCTGCTGTTATTTTTGTTTGCACACTCACAGCGACAAATGATAACAATGAAAACACAACTGCGACCTTGGGACTTTTGGCGTCAAAGACTGGCTCCAGAGGAAACTGTGACAGCAGAGGAGTCTGCAAGGAGAGAGGGTGCAGCTGAAGATGCCTCTGAGTATGTCTGAACTCGATAACCTGTAGAGCGCGCGCGCGCGCACACACGCACACACACACACACACACACACACACAACGAAAAAAACAAATTACAAAGCATATTCAGGACGTTTTCCTCTTCCACACCTTTACAGATAATCAAACAACATGGAGGTCAGTGATCATTGATTGTTTTAAACCTTTTTAAAATAACTCATTATAGACATCAGGTGAAATGATTAAAACGCATTGTAAATCATTGTCAGTAAAAAAATAAAATAAAAATAAAAAACCACAACAAAATAACCAATATATGTCAGAGACGTATTGAACTGTGACACATGAAAATGTTCTCTTATTATAATTTTGCGTATTATATAAGTTTTTCTGCTTTGAGCTGGAGAGGTCTCTTTAGGTAGGAATGGAGGCAAAATGAGGCTGTGATGCCTATTGCGTCCCCTGCCTCAACGTGTTCCTGCAAATTTTCACCTTTTAATTTGACTTTTTCATGAATCCAGATGTTCCATGCGGGTGAGCCATCCTCGGGGGGGGGGATTCTGCCTCTCTCCATGTTCGTGTCACATCCTCTCCTTCTCCACTTGTTCAGGCGCGAGCTCCGTGGGCAGCGGCAGCAGCAGCTGTGAGGGGGGGCCAGGTGACAAATGAGACTTGAATTCCTGCCCCCCCCCCCCCCCCCCCGCGGAGGGGGCTAATGGCTCCGATGCGAGGCAGACGCTGAGAGACGGAGAACTCCGTCTGTTTTTCCAATACCCTGGTGAGCTGATCTGCAGACTACAGACTCTCTGAGACCTGGACTCACCGATCGCTCAGTTCACAGCAAGACAAACAGGAGCTGCAATAAACTGTCCAGCTTGAGCCCCGTGATGCCCGTTCAGAATGAGCACAATTAGCCCGGAGTGGGCAATTAGCAAGAGGAAGGTGGGAGGACATTTATAAGCTTGATTACACTGCTGGCCTTTATCGACCACATTTGACAGTCTGATAAATAAGTCACAAATTCATCACAGACATTTAAATTGACCACAGATCTGTTTAAAACTATGCACAGGACTGTAGGGTTGGGGAATCTAACGTGTAGCCTCAAAAACGTCACCCAGTCCTCCATCAGCAGGTTTGGCACGCTGGGCCCGATCCACGCACAGCACTGTGCAGCTGGACCACACCTGGGCCGACAAGCAGCTTTTACTTGCAGGAACCAGTCGTTGCAGTTAGGAAGCGTTGCCTGGGGGCGACCGCAGAGCTGTCAGAGAGCCAGTGGGCTAACTGTGCAACCAACCGTATTAGTGATTCAGGCAGTTACCTGTTGTGGACACTTTGACTTATCGCATTATATAAGCCAATATCATCAGGGCGACTGAGGGCTAATCCTGCCGAGGTCGTATTAGAGGGTTCGGATAAATTGTGGCGCACGTCAGGGTCATGTGAAGTGGTCAGATCAGACCGAGCTTTCGTGTGCGTAAGAGGGGGGTGGGGTGCAGAGACCCTCTGCGCCGTGCGCGCCCTCCCTCGCGGTGCGTAAAGGGAGCGGTGCCACATGACGCTCCTTGGACACTTCTCCCCACTTTCACGCGCGAGGCTCCTGCGCTTTCCCGTGGAACGGAACCAGCTCAGGTGACGGCCCAGCAGGCGGTCACACAGATGCCGGGATAATGGAGTCGCCGGACAACGCCACCGATTGTAACGGGACGACCGCGTCCGGGAACTGCACCGACGGCTTCAACCAGTTCGTGCAGCCGGTGTGGCAGATCACGCTGTGGGCTGTGGCTTATTGCAGCATGGTTGCGGTGTCTGTGGTCGGTAACATGGGGGTTATCTGGATTATTCTGGCGCACAAGCGCATGAGGACAGTCACCAATTACTTTCTGGTAAGTAACCGGTTGTTCACGCGTCATGATTGATTCTCCACACGTCGGGTATTGTTTGAAGCTAACAAACACGTGCTGTTATTTTTAGAAAGTGAATAATATGTCACGTCTGTCCCCTGCAACACTGATGGTTATGTCATGCCTTGATTGGTTAAAGAGGCGCAACCAAAGGACAGCGTGTTGGTTTGACCGAGTCTGGCCTAAATATGTGGTGGATGGATGAAATCATAAAATGTGTATGAACCAATGAACTGGTTAATCGGCTAACTTGAGATCATGTCACAGAACGTAACGATAATCCATCACATCCCCGTCAACACCTGTGATTATAAAGGGACTATTTTTAATGTCTCAGACATTAGCAGCTCTATAGGAAAACATAAAAACTATTGAATTCGGTGATAGATAGATAGATAGATAGATAAATAGATAGATAGATAGATAGATAGATAGGTACTTTATTTATCCCAAACTGGGATTTGAGGAACTTAAACGAAACATTGACTATTTTCAGAATTTATTAAGTGATTATTTGTTTCATCAGAAATTTAAGCTTGGGTTTCTGGCCCATATCACATCACAGTGAGCCCTAAAGGAATGAAGGCAGTTTCGAATGAGTATTTTACTGACCTTTTTATAGTTTTGAATACATTTTTCTGGAAAATACTTTTGTGTTTTTGTTTAAAATGAATTCAGAAAATAAATGCATATTATTTTCTATCACTATTACATCATTAGCTCAGGTCTCCTCTTCATGGAACAAGTTCAGAACAGTGTCACATGATCTTCCTGTTCATCCTGAAAAGACTGAAATGCCCTGCCTTTGGTCTGTCAGGCAGCTTTCTGCTGAACCTTTCTGCTGTCTGTGGGCCTTGAATATGTCTTCCCTCTTTCTGACTTGGACTCTTTGGACTATTGCTGCAGCAGTTGTTTATTCATTTGTGCCGTTCCGCTGCAGGTCAACCTGGCTGTGGCCGAGGCTGCCATGTCTGCATTCAACACGGTCATCAACTTTGTGTATGCTGTTCACAACGAGTGGTACTTTGGCTTGGTGTACTGCCGCTTCCACAACTTCTTTCCCATTGCGGCCATATTTGCTAGCATCTATTCCATGACGGCCATCGCTCTGGACAGGTGTGTGTGTGTGTGTGTGTATTCAGCATGGGCTATATATAAGTTATATGTTTATATTAACAGGAATACAAGGCACCCATCTCTCCACTCACACAGCGCCACAGTACAACTGAGAATGTACCTTAGAGCTATGGAGGCACTGTAGAGGAACACTTATACAATATATAGAGGAGACGTTACACAGTATAAATGTTCACATTTCTCAGTTCTCATGTGCACGGCTAAATGAAAGACTCAACTCTGGAAGCCTGACCCTCTGCACTGATGCTCATACATTGCAGTTATATTGTTTAATAATAAAATAGCTGTTTTCTTATACAAGAATTATTATTTCTTTTTACGTAATATCCAGATGGAAAAGGAAGAGAAACGATTAAGTGCAATGGAAATAAATCATCAAATAAACGTCAGCAAATAACCTCAGTAATCCCAAAATGGCTGCCTATTACCTAAAAGTGTGTCTAGTGTCTTCCACCTCAGTGTAGCTTCAGGTTGCTTCCAAACATTTGCAGATGAGGCTGACAGAACATGTAGAGCAGAAACATAGAAACAGAAAACACTGCATCATAAATGTTGAATCAGATGTGACATGTTTCCACAGATACATGGCTATCATCCACCCCCTGCAGCAGAGGATGTCTTCCACTGAGACCCGTGTGGTGATTGGCGTGATCTGGACGCTAGCTCTGCTTCTAGCCTTCCCTCAGTACTTCTACTCCGCCACCGCCCTGCTGCCAGGACGCTGCGTCTGCTACATAGACTGGCCTGAGTACTCCACTGTGGACTTCAAGAAGATGTGAGTACGGCAGAACATGACGTTTGTTTCTCTGAGTAGTTTGGGAATCAGGACGGATTATACACGACAGCTCCTGAAAGTGAAGCCGTGACGTCGTCTGGTGACGGGCTGAAATGATCAGTCACAAGCAGCTTTGTTTACAGTACAGGGCTGCAAGTAGTGACAGCAGTGACATCCCCACTTCTAACCAGGCTCAGGTGAATGACCCAGCTTCTCAAATTCAGATCACAATATTAAATCCTCTGTCATTTTTAACTTTGAGCTGTCTGACAGTAATTGTAATTTTCCTGCCACTGGTTTTGTTCTTTTGTTCTTTCTTTTGTTGTCGTTGTTGTTGCGTCTATAACCACAGATGTTACTTTCACATCTCCAGACATGTACACATTAAACAAGCAAGAGGCTAGTGCGTTGCTAATTAGTACTGTAGCTGTGTGAGGTTTTGTGATTTTTACCTGCGCTGCAGTCTTTCTGCTGAGCTAACACCCTGACTCCAGATCTGTGCTCAAGGATATGCCATCAAACAATCAAAGGTACTTGTATTTGTACATTTGCTGCCCAGGAACAAGTAAATAATGTACCTCAAACAAAAGAGGTTGAAGATGAATGAATGACAAAGCAACCATGATATTTAAATGGCAGCATTTAGAGAACAAACAAAGCTCCACACAATCTGTTTCCCCCTCTCCTCTCCTCTTGTGTCATGTTTCTGTAGATACTATGTCTGTGTGACGCTGCTCATCTACTTCCTGCCCCTGTGCATTATGGGCTGCGCGTACACGACCGTAGGCGTCACTCTCTGGGCCAGCGAGATTCCCGGAGACTCGTCGGAACACTACAAAGAACAGCTCATCGCCAAACGCAAGGTGAAGCTAACATCCCACTGTCATGTAATGTAATGGCTTTATAATCCCCACACCCAAAAAAACCCCCACAAATGAAATCAACAGATTATGTTTTCGCTCATTTTTTTGTCCCATGGTAGGTGGTGAAGATGATGATCGTGGTGGTGTGCACGTTTGCCATCTGCTGGCTGCCCTATCACGTCTACTTCTTGCTGCACCAGTTCTTCCCCGAGCTGTTCGAGCAGCGCTACATCCAGCAAGTGTACCTGGTGGTCATGTGGCTGGCCATGAGCTCCACCATGTACAACCCCATCATCTACTACTGCCTCAACAGCAGGTTCGGGGTCTAGTTCTGCTTTTAACAGTCATAGTGTCAGACTCTCTAGCAGCGTTTTAGGTGATCTCCTCATGTGACAGGCAATCTGTATTAGTGTGTGTAATCCCGCCTGTTGTCTGATCCATCCTGTTACAAAATATTTGTCCCCCACCCGGCGGCAGGTTCAGAGTAGGTTTTCAGCAGGTGTTCTGCTGCTGCCACCCGACCACAGTGAAGGAGGAGCTGGAGCTCAAGTCCCCCCGTTACCTGCAAACACAGGTTTGTGTGTATGTGTGTGTTTGTGTGCGCAGGGTTGGCCCTAGGATTTTGGTAACCCTAAGCAAGATTTTGTGTGTGGCCCCAAAACACTAAACAGGCAACCAGCGTGTGGCCCTAAACAATCGCACTCAGTGTTTATGGCAGCGGTCGGCCCTGTGTGTGAGGGTGTGTTAAACAACTCACTGGCACCTCTCACTGGGTGAGAGTCTATTATTAAATCCTCTGTCATTTTTAACTGAAAGGTTTGGTTTTCCTTCTCAGGTGAGCATATACCGAGCCAGCAGGTTGGAGACGGTGGTTTCTGCTGCCGACCATCCCGCACCATAGGAGCAGCGGAGGGCTGAGCCGTATTCTGTGCCTCTCACCTAGGGGTCACATCCACGTGGAGGTGACCTGCACTCCAACATGTCCAGGACTCCTACTAGCCCCTCACCGCAAAGCAGACACGCTGCAGTGTGGCTCAAGCCTGGGAGGGACTCGTCGTGCTCGAAGAAATCTGCACTTGACCGGGTCCTTCACTGATATTTTGTCCGTGCTACTCGGCAAAGTGCATGAAGACCCAGTGGACGTCATGAGTGGAGCAGAAACTGGCTCATATCCTCATTCAGCACGAGTGCAGCGTTGACACTTGACCCCGCCAAGTGTCAACGCTGGCATCGGCGCCACGTCAACTCGCATCTGTGGCGACGCGTTTGTGTTGTGTTGAAACAGGGGAGCACGGGCAGAGCGTCAGTTTGTGTGTGTGTGAGGGGGGCGATCTAGCACCTGTTGGACGGGATTAGCCCCTTGTTTTGACAATGTGTAGAGCCGTGTTCAGTGTGCAGGGGCCAGGCCACAGGGCAGCTAAATATAGAGGACGGAGGGACAGAAAGGAAGACGTGTATGGAAGGGTTGATGAAGTGGTGGAGTGGAAAAGATAGGACAGGAAAACATGAGGAGCGAACCATCTGTGTGCTATGGCTTCAGACTGGGGGAAGTGAGTTGTGCGATGCTATTTCAGCCTCAGAGACAACAGCTGCCCAACACTGGTCGAAGAATGTCCACGTTAACCACGCTCTCTCTCCCGTTACAAGAGCAGGGACCAAATATTTTCTCGCAAGTGGTTCAGCGACATGTTGCTGTTTACTGGTACTCGTCAGTTACACGCTCGGCAGTTAGCGCTGTTGACTGGAACAACACGACGTGGATATATTGATTTGCACGGAGCACTCAAATCCAATTAGCGGAAGTGTCGGAAAAAAAGTCGGTCCAGCTCTTCTCCCCCCAAATAGTTGATGATTGCCTGAGATGGTTGAAGCCAAATAATAATGTTGAGTTGAGCTATTTTGTTGGGGGAAAATAATTAAATAAAACACCTTCATGATTATATATCAGGATAGATTTTTCCAAGATCCATGAATTCCTCACACAAATCCCTGGACCAGCCAGTTTCCTTCTTGCTCCAGTCCTCCCACTGTGTCTGGTGTGAACTGGTTCAGTAGTGTTTGCAATGGTGTGTATTTACATTTGTGATACGTTTACTACCACTGTGTTACTTTGAGATGAAATATTTAAATGTATCGTTGTTATACTGCTGTTTTAAAACAGTGATACTTTGTAAAAGTAGAGGAATTTCCAAACAGCACAGTTGAAAGTAATTTTTTGCCAAAAATATTCTCCTTAGTTCTCAGGTGCAAGTTTTTTTTTTTTTTTTTTTTTTTTTTTTGTGGAACTTCTGCTTTGAGTGTAACATTTTACTTTTTACTTTTTTACATTTTACTTCTTGATACATTAACTCAACTGAATGTGTGCTTTTGACATGTGACTCATTAAAACACATGTTTAAAGATTCCTGACTGTTCCTGCACTGCATGAGTGTAACCTTGTAGTGTAGGGGCTGGAAACAGATATGTAAAATAACTAAAAGTTGGGCAGGAGGGAGAGGGTATAGTCAACTTGGACCAAGAGCAACCCCGGAGTGTGGTGGACTCAACCAGCTAGTTTCCTGCGCAACACTTGGGAGCTTCACCGTCTGGGGACTGAATAAATGTTCCAGATAAGTGGTTTCAGCCTCTCTCTCCAGGCTTCTTCTCCCCTCCTTGCCACTGTCTTTTCAAATTCTCACCAGACCCAGCAAACCCTCCTTCTATACCCTGTCCCCATCCTCTCATTTACTCATTTCTTCTTTTTACATAACCATACCCATTCCTACAAACTGAACTAAATTATTTACAGATATTTGGTGTGACTGCTGATTTATTTGTAACCTCCCATCTTCTGAAGCCAGGGGCCTTTGGCCCGCTGGTCTTTGAAGTTAATTATTGTTTCAGGTACTTCAAAAATTATATATTTATCCTTTCTAAATTCAGGTTGTCCCATACTCCCGTCTGGCACCCAACATTTGGTTATTTTAAAGTTTCTGTTTCCAGCCCCTATGCTACAACATCTTTTTATTATTATCATTATTGTTAATTAACACTGGATCGAGGACCTGGCAGCTGTGGAAACTTCAGGATGTTTCACCTCTAATCCTGGAGACACTTGGTTTGGAAGTGACTGCTGTTTCCACTTGTTGTCAGGTTTTCAAATATCTCTACAATCAGGTCCAGTTCCTGAACGACCTCTTGGATAAAGGATAAATGTGGCTAAATGGATAAATGTTTACACATTAAACTATAAATCCACCAAAACTGAGCTGAACTGTTATTCTTTCAATGTCCATGTCAGTTTGTAAAATATAATGCAACCATCAGTTAGACCTGCATGAAATCGTTATTGGCCACTTGGGGGCAGCAGTGCGCGCTGTAAACAACATTGAACTGCACTGAGACAGATCATGTTGAGAGGAGAAAGGGTTGACTGTTATAGGATATTGACTTCTCTTACGGTTTGGACAAAGAATTGAAAGATCCTTTCTGAAGGCCTCCACACTAACTACCAACTGACTGATAGTGAGACATCAGAGCAAAGCAGTGGGCTTCCTGCTGGCTCATGAACTTCAGTCTCAGATGTTTGCAAGTCTGATGCTGCGCGCTCACCCTCAGTGAGCCCAGATTCTGTTTTACTGAGACGACACGAGTGGATTTTAACACGTCCACAGTGGCTGGATGCTCAGACTGAGAGCACTGGCCGGATTGTCAAACAAAGGCACATTTATTACCTCATTCATTACAGACTTGTTTCAAGCGTAGTTATTCACATACGTTTCAAGAAAAAACGACATTCATATCTTTACAGAAGACAGTAGTTTACAAAATGTGAGTGTGACCGCTCTGTTGCACCAACTCAGTTTGTTCCCTTGCTGTTAATACAGAAGTGTCCAAAGATAAAGAGGTCAATGAAACGGCCGCCACAGCAGCTGTGTACTATTGGCTCCTTTTGTCATGAAACAAAACTTTTTTTTTTTTTTTTTTTTTCACATCAACGCCGATCATCAAACATCCGTCACATTTCACTGGAAATAGAGGGGTTTTTTTTTGGTTAGTTAGTTCTTCATAGAAAAAAAGCATCTTCACTCGCTCTGCATGAACGGCCTCCACCCGACAGCCTCGACACAAACACAGAGAACATGAGTCTTCGGCTGGGAGTTTCATCAACTTTACAGTGCAGCGACGAGTTCACTTGTGCGCATCTCGTTAGAACAGTGAGCAGAGCTCCGTGTGTTTATGTTCAACACACTGGAAGGGGTGTGTGTGTGTTTGCTGTTAATACAGAAGTGTCCAAAGATAAAGAGGTCAATGAAACGGCCGCCACAGCAGCTGTGTACTATTGGCTCCTTTTGTCATGAAACAAAACTTTTTTTTTTTTTTTTTTTTCACATCAACGCCGATCATCAAACATCCGTCACATTTCACTGGAAATAGAGGGGGTTTTTTTTGGTTAGTTAGTTCTTCATAGAAAAAAAGCATCTTCACTCGCTCTGCATGAACGGCCTCCACCCGACAGCCTCGACACAAACACAGAGAACATGGGTCTTCGGCTGGGAGTTTCATCAACTTTACAGTGCAGCGACGAGTTTACTTGTGCGCATCTCGTTAGAACAGTGAGCAGAGCTCCGTGTGTTTATGTTCAACACACTGGAAGGGGTGTGTGTGTGTCAGTCCATTTGGTCTTGGAGTAGAGGGTCTCTCTCCTCGCCTGAAGTGCTTGTGGTTGCATCTGGTGTGGTGCCACCATGACGTTTACTTCCCTGTGCCGGAACCAGAAGA
Organism: Pseudorhombus dupliciocellatus; assembly: GCA_016785235.1. NCBI lineage: Eukaryota > Metazoa > Chordata > Actinopteri > Pleuronectiformes > Paralichthyidae > Pseudorhombus > Pseudorhombus dupliciocellatus. The sequence continues at coordinate 1,653,121 of JAFBJW010000022.1, forward strand.
GAGAAGATGTTACGACACAAAAACACCAGCACAACGACTTCCAGCCTTTGAAAAACAAATCCGATTGTTAATAATATTAACCAGCAGGCTCAGAATACGTCACTTGTATGAGCAAATATTAGTTTAAGACACACAACTTACATTTGTTATCACTGGCTGGATGTATTCAAAATTCAAACATGGCCCTGATGGAGTATTAGGACCATGTAGAAGACATGAATTCCAAGATTTAGAGAATAAACAAATAAAGAACAAATGTTGGGTTGCATGTCACTGTATAAGCGTTAAAATGAATTTGAAGCTATATTAAAGTAAATTTCACAGATAATGATATCTACATTTTCACTATTATAATTTCCCGTAGGGAAAGAACCAAACAGACTGGAATGAAATGACCTCAGCATCATAGTTACAAAAGGAGACTGGTTCAGTTGTTTGGATCGAGAGGGAATGGCGGCGACCACACGTTTTCCCTAAAACATTCAGTGTTGTTTCATTATTCTTGTGAAATTATGAGTTCATCCCTAATTTTACAAATTGACTCACATGAACTAGACTGCAGAACTAGACAACGAAAACAAGTGAATGAGTTTTATGACGTCAAGCCAAGAGACAAAAGGTAAAAACTTGTTTTTTCCATTCGAATATCTTCAAAGATGAGACTTGATAAGACTATGTGGAGAAGAGGCATCCTCCTCAAAACCTTGAGTATTATTATCACAGGAAAGAATTAATGTTTTAAATGTGTACAAAAAAACTATCATTACACAAAAACAAGGTTTACAATACACATAAAGATGAGTGGTTAAGTCATAAACATTCCTGTTGAATTAAATAAAAATGAATGAAGGTTGTGAAAGGTTGCGTAACAATGAATCGCCCACAATGTCAAGACAGTCACTGGGACGCTCAACTTGAAGCACATGTAACTTGCCTTTGGCCGTGTCCGACGCTGAAGCACAAATGGAAAGAGAAGCAGTGAGTACATTTACACGCCTGTGTGCCTGTGTGCGTACCCACCTCAGTTGTTTATGCTATATTTCTCCTGTGCTTCAGGGCCAATTGAGCCTTTTACTGCCTTTTTGTCAGAGGCCTAAAAAAAACGACACATTCAAACCTTTCAGCACATCAGCAAACCAGAAGAACACGGAGATGATCAGTGACTGGTTTGATCCGAGGTGCTCAGCATCACATTTAGGTTTTGAACCGTGGGTGTGTCAGACCATGCAGAGCGAGTGGTAGCGATCCATGCAGTGAATTGTGAGGACTGGCCTCATGAGTTCTGAGCATTTGGTCTGTTCACCGAGACGGAAGGTGATCATGCAGGAGAGGGAAATAAAAGAAAGCATAGCAAGAATATGCTTAACAGCAATTTAGAAGGATGATGATCAGGAGTCCCAGGATCTCTCATAGATCCCAGAGAGTTTCAGAGTCTAATTAGGAATTTAGATGATGGCTCTGGACAGCTGGACTCTCAGCTATTCATAATTACAACGACACAGGAGGTTAACTGACGTTATTGCAGCTATAAATCAGTTGATGATTTCATCTGGTGTTGAGAGATTCAGTATTCAGATTCAGATCACAGCTGCACTCTCAAAAGGGAGAAGCAGGAAAATATGTATTCTGAATCCAGTCGATGACTACATTACGAAATCACAAGAATCAAAATTTGGCGGGGTGATTTGGATTGTTTACAAACCCCAGGGTCGTTCACCACTGCGGAGATGACGGTTGCATTTCTATGCGACTTCTGCAAACACACAACATGGAAAACTTGAACACTTTCAGAATTGGATCTCCTCCCCCTCGGCCTGCTGCTGATATAACACGCCATAAACACTCTGAGCGATGTGTCAATGGAACTCCATGGACGCACTCATTAACCTCAACTTTTGTTTATGACGTTATTATAAAAGCCCAGGTATAATACACACACGCACACACACGCAAAGAAGACTGCTGCTGCTCTCAGATCTGTGTCCTAAAGCCAGGAAAAGGAGACACCGTCTACATACTGAAATGTTTTTTTATGTTTTTGCCAACAAACAAAAAACAAAAAAGGAAAAACTGTGATACGATACATTAGCTTTGCAGACATAACAGCCCTATAAATATGTACAAAAAGGACACACAGAACGCAGTTTATAAAGGACATACTGTACAATACATATTTTTTGCAAATTATTCAATCATATATTGTGCTTCGATTCAGCTTACAACAATCAAATTAATATTTTATTTTATGGATTGGCACAATTGGGACACATAAGTACACATATATAATATTAAATATATATATTTTTTTGACATTTTGTATTCCTTCACCTATTTAAATATTTATATATAAACGTACGCTGGTTCACGTGTGTGTGCAGCTGCGCTCTCATTAGAAGATGTCTGGACGTCTAAATGTGACAGTTTAGTTCAGCTCTGACTAAGAGCCGTTCGTTGACTCACTCACAACAACGGGCATGAGCCCAAACCAGAGTAACATGTGCCACAGGCCTGACTCCACACCAAGCGGCTAGCTGGTGCTAACTGGGCAGCACCGACGTGCCACAGGAAATTATGTCAAACATATTTTATCCAGAAGATAAAATACTGGGCGGCAACTGTCACCGAGAGAACGATGCTGCTATCAGCTGCTCTCACACACGTTTCACCCTGACTGACGTTTGGACTGAAGATGTGTCTGGACTGATAATGATGATGCAGCTTTTCCAGTAGCACTGCAGTTTGACCAGGTTTAGTGGCCGCAATCAACTCAATTCAAACCCGCAAAGTCGCAGTTTCAGTGTCTCTGACGGGGACACGACACTCATCGGTCCAACTGCCCTTTCACAGAGAATCTTTTTGTATTTTCAGTTATTTCACAGCAACCGTCAGACAAAGGTCCCCTGGCCAGCGTCGTGTTGCGCGAGTCGACAGGGACGTTACCAACAGCTGAGAGTTAAAAAACAACCATGTGTGCATCTTCATGAAGCTGACCAGCAGCAGCACATTTCTGTTTTTGTGTGGACAGATTTTAAGACCCTGCATGGTTTGGCAGTGAGCCTCCCTGAGCTTGTTAGGTTGAGGCCACACTGCCACGGCCCAACCCCCTGGAAAATATTACTTGCCAAGCTAAGATTACTTGAAGCATCGTTTGCACCTCTGTTTTCAAATCATCTCACAGAACTCACTGTTGCTGCACAGCTTTTGCTGCTTTCTTTGCCGTCTTTTAAAATGATGTTGGTGTTTCCTATTTGCCTTTCTTTGAGAGGCACTTTGTTGGATTGTATGTCGTCACATTTCATTATTTTTGGTCTCAACAGTGCCAGTGCGTCTTCAGTTTCTCTGATTTATGGGGGGAACATGCAAAAAATCGTGCAACATGCTGCATGCAGCAAGGACAAACGTGTCAGATCATGCCGAGCGGCAGCTTTACCCGCGCTTTATGATGCACCAGAGTGGCGACTATTATGGTCGCCAGGCCGAGCGCGATGAAGCCGTACTGCATGTACTCCATCACAGTGGGAAGGACGACCAGGTTGGTGTGGAACGTCTTGAGGATCGGGCCGTCTATGTATCCACTCTGAACATACAGGAACAAATAGTTAATGACAGTGTTTCAGAGCGAAAACTAAACGTCATGTCAATAAAAATGATTCTGTTCTTAGACTACAAAAGCCCAATATATAGACATCAATGCTAATGAGAAGCACTGGAGACACATACAGTGTCAGTCAGTACTTTTTTATATTGCAATGATGCCACTGATACCTGGGGACAAATGATTGGTTCTAAATAACTAAATAATCTCTCCAATCATATTGTCTTCATGATGTCACTCATTATATTAGGCTTCAAATAAATATAAGCTTTAGATATTGTATTGTGATACTATTTATAGAGGAATAAATTATTAGTATTACAAATTTACATTTCCTTATTAACAATAACAAAGCAAAACTAACTAACAATTACAAAAAAGGAAAAGGTCACTCTTCATTCTTCAACTGGTTATACAAGCGATAATAACTCAGTATCTTTATCTACATCCGTGCTGTTTTTAAGCATTATTTGATAACGGACATTTAATAAGTAAAAGTTCAATATTGTCATGTTGCTCTAAATCAAAATCTTCATCCAGAATCCGGGAAATCCTTTGAAATTGGAATCAAAGCAAGAGAAAAACACGAAGAACAGTCACACACAGCTGAGACAATGAGACAATAGGAACCGCTCCCCTGTGTAATAAAGTCAGCTGTCAGATGAGTTACAACTCACCTCCTCAAACCAGATCATGGGCATCACCACCTCAGAAATCTTGCCAGTTTCTCTGCAGGGACAAGGACACCAGACTTAGAACCCCAAGGTTACGCAGCCAGTGGCAAGAAAAAGCAGGAAATAAACATAATATGCAAGAGCCCTTCATGTCAAGGAGATTCCAAGACAATACGTGACAAACATTACTGGTGTGAAAACAGTCTAGGGAATTGGTTACTGACGTAATTCCTGACACTTTCTTCATGTAGAGGTTGAGTTGCAGACGGATGGACACATTGAGAGGGACACCAGTTTGCTGGGAAGAAAAAAAAACAAAAACAGAAACATTTCATACAGGGAACAAAAATTCTACAGTGTCCACTATTTTAAATTAGTGAAAACATTGTCCTCAACTATACTGTTATTGCTGTAATTAGGTCTTTGGGCAAGTCTCGAAGGTTTTCCCATGTAGCCACGCAGAGTAAACAAAAGCAGGAAATCCTCATGACGAGCAGCCTTTTGAGGGAAGGGCCAGAAAGGAAGGAAGGAATCCTGCGGGCCATTATTGGGGTTTGCCGGCTTTCAATGAATGACTTCTTTTGAACATGCAAGGTCAATCCTGACGTGTGTTTCTAATTGAGATGAATGAATGCTTGAGTGTTGCTTGAACCGTCGCACAGGAGGTTTGTCCTCCCTCGAGCCGCGGTAGTGTCAAGATATAAAATACCCAAACGCCCAGATCATCCACACCTCATTCAGAGGTGGACACTTATCAAAGTGTGAATGCAAATGCATCCTGTGCCACATAACAGACACTACCGTTCAAAAGTCTGGACATTAACTTCATCAGAAATACACTCTCTATATTGTAAATGTGGTAAATGACTGTGGGCTGGTTTTTAATGGAATATCTGCACAGGCGCATAAAGGCCCATTTCCAGCGCCCAACACTCAATTGTTCTAATGGTTCATTGTGTTTGCTAATCACGTTAGAAGGCTAATAGACCATTAGAAAACCTTTGAAAACCCTTGTGCAATTATGTTTGCACAGCTGGTTGCTGGTTTAGAGACACTATATGGAAAAAAAGTGTTCAAATAAAAATCCTTATTTCTAACCTTGTCAACAGTCTGATCACAACTGGTCACAGGAGACACATTCTGGACACATTCAATTTTTATCGGATATCTCAGGGTGGATTTTAACACCAGGTCTGGACAGGGCCATCAAGAATCATGGGAATTTAAGTTTGGAGGAGAGCAGGAAACAGTATCAATATTGGATTTAATACCCAGAATTCCCTTCTGCACCAAGTGCTAAACCCCAATTTCCAACACAGTCCTGCTAATAGATGAATGAGTGAACAGCAAAAGTCCACTGTTTTTTGTTGAATATATTATCTTTATATCTTTTTCAACATTCATGTATATGGTTTTACTGGCCCTATATTTAAATTCACTGATCAGTTAGTTTCAGTCAGCATGTAACAAATGTTGTGATCTTTCAAAATAAAACTGAACTGGTAAACAGACAACATCAATATACAGTTTAAAAGAGAGAGCCGAGCACTGTGTTACAGCCAAAGGCTGCTTGTGCAAGTTAGGTTCATAATAGCATGGCGCTCAGGCTTGTCTTGTAATTGTCTGGCAGAACACATTGTAATTTCCAAAGCTTCGAATCAGATGGCAATCTACAGTCGCTGAGGACCTGGGTGTGTTTTCTGCAGCTTGCAGCGCACTCTCGCAAAGCAGGATTCACCTCCAAACACTTTAACCGTTGCCTCACATACCCTGAAGTTTCCTCTGGCATTTGACCCTCCGGCTACTCAAATCATGGACACTTCAGACATCCTAGAGGAGGAAGCCCAGCCTCAGCTGTCTGAGTCTGCAGGAAATGAAATGTCCCTGAGCGGCACACGACATTCTCTGTAGTTGGGGTCCCATAAAGAATGATTACTTTCACAGGCTAAGAAGTGTGTTTTTGTGTGGAGCCACTTCCTGAAGACTGTAATCACAACAAGCAGCTACATAACATACTCACTCAGGATATGGCTACTAATGATCCATTTGACCTACAAAGCTATCAGGACACACGCACGCACACACACGATGGATCTGGCGGGGCCATGCAATCAGGGGCGAGCTCATGATTAGTGTCAAAGGTCACTCGGACAAGGGGATTGACCACAGCTCAGTGGATGACTGAGCCACTGATCAGAAGTGCACACACACACACACACACACACACACTCTGCTGGTGTCCAGAGTGAAGGCACAGATCCCACAGAGGAAGACACAGAAGATTCAGATGTGCAGATGCCTCTTCCTATAGAAGACCGGAAATTAAAACTCGATGTGTGGCCCGGCTATGGCCCCGGACAGATTAACATTATGGCCAATCCTACAAGTAATTCAAGCCAAATGTTCAGAATCCCCAAAAGGTTGAACGAGCGTCCCTGAGCACGAAGTGGCCGGGTCAGAGCTCTGGGTTTTTAATCCAGTGGTGGACAGTTTTTATGAGGCATGGTCAGAGTCTCTTCTCCTGTTCTGACTGAACTGCATCTGACAGAGAGGGCATTTGTCTATTCTGAAGGAGAAACTGGGAGGTAATACTGTTCATCTCAACGTTTTCCAAGCACCACTGATCCCAATGGCGAACATCCTCATTGGGGAAAATATTAGGTTTGTAAATTTGATATGAATGAACATGAATGAGTTGTCGTTAAAGTTCTCTCAAAGGGACAAGACAGATTCAGGTTATTGCCACTCTGTGATTATCTCCACACAGAGCAGCTTTACACTGACACTTCCCAAAGTGCTGCTACGGCAGAGGGAGAATCCACTGCACTCGCTTCTCACTTTCTCACTTTTCTGTCCCCTTGGCGGAGACATGCGCGCTCTCAACACCCTCCTAGTTTTCCTACATTTTCTCTTTGGGCATTTTTACCAAAAGAGAATTCAAGTCAGATGCAACAAACCCACCCACTGTCCAGGGGGAAAGTCCTCGCAATGAATGTAATAAAAGAAAGAATTCCAAAGCCAAAAATGCAACTCTTCCCATTCCGTGCACAGAGAGCAGAGCCACCGACCCTCGGACCGTGCACAGACAGGACCAAAACAACCTTGTTTTCAAATATTAGCTAGATATCCAGGTGCAGCACAATTTACCGTTTATGACGCATTTTAAAGGATGGGATGTTTTTATATCATCAACAAATGAATAAAACCATCACTACTCCCTTTAAACAAATCAGAATATGGTATCATTCTGGTATCAGTTGGACCATGTCAGATTGACATAATCATCATTAAATTGGCAAAGAAAAAAAACTGATATACTAACTCTTTTTTATTGGAGCCTTACAAAAATGTTAACAACCCTGTTCTTACAACCTGATGCATTTACGAGGAAATGGCCCAATTTCCAATTACCTTATCTCACAACAGGTCACAAAGATCTACAACCACAACGATCCATGGCAGTCAGATATCAGACCCATCATCGCTGATAGATTATTGAAACGCCAATGACATTATGTCACATATACTTTTACTGCGTTATTGTATCTGTTATCATCGGGTACAATTTCTGAGCAGGGAGCGCGACTTTGACACCAGGGAATGAAGTTAAAGGTCAAAGCTTCATCAGCAGCAAACACAGAGGTAGTGACTATCACTTTGACTTACCAACTACTGAAAGATTGAAAGAAGACAAACTTAATTTGCACTTGTTGCATGTAGGAATCTTCCACTTGGAGGGAGACAATGAAAAAAAATGACTTCAATTACAAGAGTGAGAGGAGTTTCTCAATCACTCTCTTTGAGTGTGTTCATTTGGATGAATTAAATTAAAATTTTATCACAACTGTCATATTCTAATATTTTTAAAGTTAAAAGGCATATTTATCCGAATATTATGGACTTGGAAAAGTTAACAGAACATTTTAAGTACCTTATTAGAAGATAACTAAAACAAATGCAACATGAGACAGTCCTGTTTGAACATCTTTTGTTGTTATATAAATCGCTCGTCTGTGAAACAAAAAGCAGGAAAACAAAACCAGACGTTCTAGCCTTCATGAAGAAGGATTCATTGCAGGACTAATGAAGAAGATTGTATTAACCCAGTGTTCCTAATAACCTGGCAAATGAGTGTGGATTAACATATTTTATATGGCACATACTAAAATTACAATGGTGTAAAAAATGAATAATATTTAACTGCACAAGAAGGATACAGCCATTCAACTACACGTGACCTGTGTTTGTTTGCGGAAAAAAAAAAAAACTTTGACCGTGACACATGATAAAGATTTTGCAAGTCCTACAACATTATCAGTCTGCATCTGAACAGCCCCAATCTAACAAGGTGAGCACATATTTTCAACTTCTATGACTGTGTTGCTTTTATGCTGCTGTTTTATGTTTTTATATATTGTCTTTCACTGTTGTAGGTTCTACACTCTCTACACACACGTGTACATAGATTATTCTATTGTGTCCCCAACCCCCGGTCCGTGGGTCATTTGGTACCGGGCCACACAGAAAGAATAAATAACTTACATTATTTCCATTTTATTTATTTCGGAATCTGAACGATGTTTTATTTTGAAAAATTACCCGATTCTCTTAATTACATTTCCAACATCCTGTGTGAAGCGGGGTTTTCTGCAGTGACGGCGACCAAAACAAAATTACGAAGTGGACTGGACATAAGCCACCTACTTCGGGTGTCATTGTCTCCCATTACCCCCAGATGGGACCGCCTCGTTGCAGAGAAACAAGCTCTGGGCTCCCACTGATTCAGCGTTGTGGTGAGTTGTATTTTTAATGCACTTTGTATTCGTGGTGCATCTTATTTTGAAGGCATGTTTAAACATTACCATCGCGACCAGAAATCGTTGTAGGCAGAGAGGACGTTACTCATGTTATGATGTTGTAGCGATGTTAAGAGGACGCTGTAGTAGCAAATAGGTAGAGTGGATTCACATTTATTATGTTTAGAAAATACCACAGTTTACATGCAGGTCGTATTATACTAAAGGCCGGTCCCTGAAAATGTTGTCTGACATTAAACCGGTCTGTGGCACGAAAAAAGTTGGGGACCGCTGGTGTATAGGACAACAGTTTAACTATGAATAAATAATAGTTTAAAAAACATATGGGAAAGGAAGTAGTAAACATCTTTATAGTTTGCACAAGTCTCCAGTAAATCAATGTAAGTCTATGTTATGAACTTTGCACTTACTGGGTGAATGTCGATGAAGAGGCCATGGTCATCCTCATTGGGGTGGAGACCCTGCACATAGTCCAGCAGCACCGGATCAGCATTGAAGAAGTGAGGATGAGAGATGAAGACTGGAGAGTCTGTGGAAAGGAGATAAACACCGGGACAATTCAGCATCTGACCCACAATGAAAATGACAAACTTCAGCCATCAGGAGAAAGGTCGAGCCTCGAGCCAACAAGATGCTGACGGCTGTGTCATATAGTGACCATAAAACCGTATCCGCAACGCTGCATAACAACACTGGGTGACTTCAGTTGCCATGAATACTCACTGTGGCGGCAGCTGCTGACGTTCAGCAGGCCGGACTGTCTACAGGGGCAGAAACCTTCGTTGGGGCCGTACTCTGTCCCGTTGGCAAACAGGGTCTTGGGCGCAACATAACGATAGAGAGGGATGCCGTTCATCGTGCCAGGACGCTGGTAAACGAGCTCCATAGACCTGCGGAAACACGGAAATCCAGTTAGTACGGTTGCAGAGGAGCAGTGAGAGAAGAGCAGAAACGGGGATCGCTCACCTGCAGGCGTCCGGGCTGTAGAACGGCAAGGTGGTTTCTTTAGTCATAAAGGGAGGCCACATCTGTCCAGCTGTTCCATTGATCATGTTGGTCTGAGGCGTCCGCCAGTAGTTCAGCTGTTTTAAAAATCAATGGAAGAGATAATTAGACCCTATGTGGGGCAAACAGTCTGAATTCATGTCGCTTTCTTTCTAATCCTGATGGCCTCTCTGAGAGCTGCCCAGCACAATTCTCCCCATTCACACAGTTTTACTCACGGTAGTGTGAACTTTCATTTTGACCATGTTGGAATTGGATTTCATGCACTTGTTATTTTGACAGATATAAAATAATCACCTGTGTCAGGCCATTCCAGGAATCAACTTTATGGACGTTCTTGATGTCGTCCTGTCCGGTGAAGATGGTGAACAGGCCGGTGTTGGAGTTGTTGAACTGGAAGATAAACAGGAACACCACATGCCGACTGAAACATGTAGAGGATAACAAACCTCTGCGGACTGGGATCAGCAGTTAGAGGGCCTAAAACAACAGGAGTGCGTAGGACCAGGTGCCCACCGTGGGTGGGCGCCTGTGTCAGGCTGGACTCTCCTCTCCTGTCACTTCCAACCAACAGCAGCACCCCATATGACTATAATGCATCCTCACTGTCTCTTGAGGCATTTTCTTTTGCCATTCTTTAAACCATATAGTTATGAAGACTTCCATTTCAATGACAATGATCTCCTCTTTAGGTCAACATTTTCACGTGGTTTTAAAGAAAGACAAACCAGGCAGAGCACATTTTTTCAGGTTGGTCAACCTACTCTCGCATCTCTTTACAAGACAACTGAAGGCCTCATTATCATAACAGAGGACTCAACTTATTGACTGTGGGCTGGTGCAACAATGTGCTCATTTCTTCTCCTGAGGGTTGGAGGTAATAAAGTGATAAAATGTCATAATTAGCATGATTAACCAGCTCGAACACTCACTTCAGCAAAAAGGCCAAACTTTCCAGTTGAGGGCAGCATGCCGGGGAGGTATTTATTAAGGAAGTCCACCAGTCCACTGTCATATCCCCACATCAGCTCCCCGACAGTCTTGGTCAGGAAGGGTCCTTCCTTGAATGTCTTGAAGGTGGCGCTGATCATTAACCGAACTGCGTATGGCAGATTTTCCATCATCACCGCCGCACCCTGAAAAAAACCAACTGGGGTGTAAAGGCAGACACTGCAGAGGTTGTGAGTCAGTTCACTAAGAGATCAGAGAGCAGAGCAAGGGAAAACTACATCTTACCAGCACTAACATATTGGGTATCGTTACGACGTCAGACTCGCTCCCGGCAGACATGGAAGGCTCAAAGAAGAACTTCCTGTATTCCCTGTAGGACACCGTGTGGTTGGGATGAAAGGTGATGTTGTCTTTCTGACAGTATTTTCTGAAAAAGGTAAGAAAAGCAGTCAGCATGAAAGGAAGCACACTGGTTTGAATCCTATTTTTCAGATTGCCAATTTGTGCAAATTAATGACGAGCCATCTGTGCCCCCCAACATTAACCACAGTATTCCGCAGGGTTCTGTGCTAGGCCCAGTTTTATTCTCATTATATATTCATCCATGAGTAAACATTTTCAGGACATACACATTTCCTCTGCTCCATGAGAACAGTGGTATCAATTATGTAACTTCAACAACCTGGATGACTGGCAACTTTCTCCCGTTAAACAAGTATAAAACAGAGCTTTTATACTTGACCCAAAACACAGTAGAGATCTAATTATATAACTGTTCTGGATGATATGGCTCTTGCTTCAAATGAAGCAGTGGGAACAGGAAGACATGCTTGACCCCAATTTTTCCTTTGATTGTCGCTTAAAACTGATTTCTAGGACCTCCTGCTACTGCTATAGAACAAACACAAAACCGATCCACTTCCCCATTTCTACACACACGGTATAGCTACCCTTTTGCGTAGGTGACCAGAGAATGGTACAGTTGCATGTGCTCAGACTGACCTACATGCTGCAAACAGGGCACATAGTGTTCCACAGTCAGCCAGGCAAATGCTAACTTAGAACTCCGCTTTGCCACGGCAGGAGCAATAACAGTCCAATGTTTTAATGGATACAAAAAAGTGGTAAACAATTATACTGAAAATGTCCTTTTAAAAGGTTTTTGCATGTGATGGAGAGATGGAGATGGAGAGAGAGTCAGTGCTGCGAATGAACTGAGAAGACAGCAAAGTTAAGGCCTTATGGGACAACTTGTGATTTGTGAACAATAAATCAAATTAGTATTAGTATTCGTCCCATCTGCTAATGGGGAGTAAGACGGTAAAATGACATGTACTGAAACACGCAGAGATGCCAAAATGCTTGGTTTAACATTTGGGAGACAGTCATTTCATCTGTTTTCATAAACAATCTATGTTGAGTATGTAACGAGAATGTACCTTGCAACAGCTATCAAGAATGCAGGTCAAAGTTTACTGATAGTGAGATACAGTACAGCAAAAAAATAAATGGAATATACAGGCGATGACATGGTGCCGCCTTGGAAGTCTGATTCATTTTGCTGTGTACCTGTACACGTATGGTCCCCTCTGCTCCACCATGGGCTTTTCTCCTTTCAGAATCTCCTGCGGGTTGAGGACGTTGAAGAAATAGACCGACATGAAGAACGGCACGGGGATGTCCTTCCACATGGTGTAGGACAGTTCATTCTTCGGGTCGATAACCGTGTTCTGGCAGGAGAGGGATGAAGATTAAACATAAAACACCCATTCTCTTTTCTATCTCTTTCTCCATGTTATTCAGCCAATTGAGGAGGATGACCGGTGTTATCAACAAAGATGGTGTGTGTTCTGTAACTAATGCACAATCACAGATTATATTATCAGAAGACTCAGTACAGAGGAGCTGTCAGTGACCTTTGTTTTCTTGTTGTCACACCTTTCCCTATTGATCCCACTCAGAGGTGTTCAGGTCCTTGTTTCACAATTTCTGTTTCAGAGTGGCGTCTTAAATTTTGCTCTAGCACCAATCGAATGACCAGATGACGACAGAGCAATAACAGTCCACCTGCCTTGTGTTGCCTTTCCCTTCCAGATCTCGTATGTCTCTTTGGATCAAACTGTCTGCCCAGTGACTTTGTATGTTGCTGTTGTTGATTTGATTGGCGGCTGGCATCCTGTTTCTAGTGGTGATGTTACATTCGTGAACAATTCATTGAAAAAGAACTAATCTTTTATATGAGTTGGCGTACTGAGTCGTTCTTTTCCATGCAGTACCTTCCGTCTCCACATGGCCGCTGCATGTGCATTAAGCTCTGTTAGTTCGTTCATTCGGGTCGTTCGTTCCTCTGGAACGAGCATTTGTCACGTGACAGCCATTGGTGGCACTGATTGGCTGTGTAAGAAGCAGTTCGTTCATTCGGGTCGTTCGTTCCTCTGGTTTGTTTCCCCTGTAGTTCTTTAGTTACTTCTGTTCTTCTCTATCAACCGTATTTTACGATATTCTACCATCATATTTTCCTTCTTCTTTTGTAGACATTGTAGATTTTACATATTTATATATACCCACAAATATTTCTATGCCTGCAAACACACACACAGAGAATGCAATAACAGCATATATGTTTCCTAACTATGTCTTTAAGCTCGATTACAGCAACAGATTTCTGATATTATTATTATTATTATTATTATTTAAATTTAAAAATAATTATAATTATTGTAATGCATTTAAGCTGACATGTAGCTGCCCTGAATCATACATGCGTGTGTGTGTGTGTAACCCTCTTCATTATCGGATATCCACCTGTGTTTTCCTCACGTGTCTGTCTCAAGTGGACACTTTAGGTGAAAGTCCACAGAGACAGCCAGAGACAGACAGGGACAGTCCCAGGCGGACTCCGCTGGGCTGTTCGCATCGCTCTCACCTTCACGATCTGGTCGTCGATCACCAACGGACCCACAAAGGTGAGGATTATCCCGAACACCACGGCCAGGACCCCGGCCACCCCGAACCCCACGGCCAGCCTGGCCGTATTGACCGGCATGTCTGCTGCCGCTGCTCAGTGTCCGTGTGACGGACTGGACTCGCTGTGAGTGAGCGGTGTCGCTGTGGATCTGTCGGTTCTGCGGCTCTGTCCTGCTCAGTGATCATGCTGTTCAGCTGTTGTTGTGCTTCCTATTTATCCCGCTACGCTCTCTGCTGACCACGCCCCCTCCGCACAAAGGCTTCTGGGAGTTGCAGTGCAAGCTAACGCCACACACGCGCCGTGGAATAGTTCACATCAAACCAAAGGGCAACGTCCTATTCAAAACTTAAGAACAGGTTCAAAAATTACGGCAACAAATAAACATACCGCACTGAGACACATTGAGGCCTTTGTTTTCTAAAGGTAAAAATAGTTGCAAAGCGAGTACAAGCAGTAATTCAGGATGGTCCACTTCAAACATTTGTTTTATTTCATTAAATAAATAACCTAAATTCAAATTATTATTGTTTCATTATTATTATTATTTTTCAAAAATAGCAGATCTAACATTATCAAATGTGTTTTTTAATTATTGATTTTAATAATTTAATGTATTGTAATACCAGTGCGAGCAGCCTACCTAACAATTGTATCCTTGAATAAATGTGCTTTATTATTTCCCACCACGTTTAAAATATAATCATGAGGAGGTTTTAGTTTTTCCACAAAGAGTGAAGACAGCAGTAAAAAGGAATAAAATAATAGACAAGTGCAACAGCACAAACAGTAATCAAAATAAATAATGTAAAAGTTATTTGTTAAAAGGTGGTTTTAAGAGATGGTTTTTAAAAAAAGCAGTGGAAGAGAAATGTTTATGGGATGGCCAGGAAATTGGCAGCTCAGTCCCTGCAGGTTATCAGCCTTAACAGAGAGGCAGTTAAACCTAAACCTGATCAGGAGATTTGGTGAGGACTGATTTAGAAGCTCAGCTAAACTATGCAGAGCCTTAAAATGGCAGTGCAGAAGAGAGGGAAGATCTTTCAAAATTTAATCAAATGCCTGGAGGCTGCATTTGACACAACTGGAAGCTCAGCAGTTAGGGTTTGGTTTACGGGCCGTTAAACAGGGCATTACAGGCTCCTAAATTGAGCGGAGGTAAAAACCTGATCTTAATCTAGATGTGTTTCTTTTGTGGAATGCTGATTGATCCTGGAGGGGGAGCTGGTGGAGCTGGTTTTAACCAGGGTCCAGGCCAGGCCAGAAGTCACTGCTTAACCCTGAGAGTGCAGACTCTTCGTACTGAAATAGAGCCCCAAATAGAGCAGACTCTTTACGCATCCATTCTTTTTGTGGAAGCTCTGTGTATATGGTGTGTACAGGTATTTGTATATATCTCTGAAAAACAAAAGGGTAAATCTGACCTCCAACAACTCACTGTGCAGCCTGTGAAAGGTTCTCTCTTGTTGAGGTCTGGAGCCATCATGTGATGGAACACGTCAACTCATCAACAGGTGTCGTTCTTCACTGTTGAACCTAATCAACGTTCTCATTTTGTCTGATTGTCTTCAGCAGCGATGTTAACTTTCTTGTAAAGTCAAGTTGAAAAGTTATTAAAGCATCAATGCAACCCATTAGCCCCCCCCCCCACAAACACACACACTAATGCATACCAAGTCTGATCTTACAGGTGACTATACCATAATAAAATCACATTTCAATAAATACATTCAATAAAGAGCCAATACATGGTGTGTGTGTGTGTGTGCCACAGTTTAACAATGAAGACTTTTCAGAGGCTGCAGGAAGGGGCCCATGTGAGAAGTTTACTGGTGATACTGGACACCAGTGTCCCCTCTATTATCACCCAAACATCCACACACACCAGCATCGGACACCACACTCTGCCCTGTCCGGGGTGAACTGTGTGAACTGTGACTTGTGTGGCATGCCCTGTCATGGCAACGTGTAAGGCCCCATAATAAAGCAAGGGCCTCAAAAATAAGGAATATTAAAAACAATGGAGAACAAGGGTCTCTTTAAAAACAGTTACATTCCATAACTGTGAAATGA
This sequence comes from Pseudorhombus dupliciocellatus, assembly GCA_016785235.1. Taxonomy (NCBI): domain Eukaryota; kingdom Metazoa; phylum Chordata; class Actinopteri; order Pleuronectiformes; family Paralichthyidae; genus Pseudorhombus; species Pseudorhombus dupliciocellatus. The sequence continues at coordinate 1,669,201 of JAFBJW010000022.1, forward strand.
TGCAGGGACTTACTTTAGTGATCTGGTCCTTCATCACCGCAGGTCCCACAAAGAGAAGAACTGCTCCAAAAAGCACCGTCAGAACCCCCGCCACGATGAATCCAACTGCTACTTTGGATTTATTGATGCGCATGGTTGCGAGTACTGATGACCGTCACCGGAGAAGAGAAGGAACCGTGAGCTGCGGCGTGTTAACAGTCCCACCGGGGTGTCTGCAGGTCTGCAGGGCGGCTCTACAGGAGGCTGTGGTCCAGCGCGCTGCCTCTATTTACACTGTGCACACCCCCGACCATCCGCGTAATCCAGGGGGTGTGCGCGCACCCTCACGCGTCCGGCGGCCCCAAATCCGTGAAAATGAATGCGGAGTCACGGTGCAGTCAGATGACGGCTTCATATTTTGCTTCACGTTTTCTATTTTCAGAATTTTTAAAAGAGGATGTCCCGCGGGCTGGCGACCGTGCATGTGACTCACCACTGGATTGATTCTGTTGTGACACACAGAGGCTTCCATTTTCTATTATTGTTTGTTATTATTTCATTTATATTGACTTGTCATTCACTCTGCTGTCACTTCCTGCTGGGACCAGAAGTGACTGATTTCTTTTTATTTTATTTCCATTATTATTTACTTGATTAAATTTCCATCAGGTGCAACATTTCTTCATCAAGGCTTGCTAAACACGTTGATATTGGGTTTCACTGGTAACAGGTCGGTCCCTGCACGAAAACAAGTTCCATTCCACCAAACAAATGATTCACGACAGTGGCTATCCCTGATCCCTAAATGGACCCATTTACATGACACTAGTTAGCTGGAGGACAGATGCAGGGGCCGATAGTTTTTTTTGACCGCAAATGCTTTCCTCAGCACAGAGACTTCCCTGAAAGTCCACCTGCAAACAGCCTTGAACTGCAGGAGCAACTTCATGTTTCTTCCTTGGATTCAGTGCGTCAGACAGATCCCTGCACCCTCTCAGTGACTAATTAGGATTTTTGATAGTCACATTATGGTGCTAATGGGCTTTTGGCTCCGTGGCAGCAGCTGTGCTCTCAACCACCTGATTACCATGTACACACATTCCCAGTATGAAAGCCTCAAGCTCTCCAGTTCCTCTTGTAGGAACAGGATGTCCAGTGTATTGTTCTTGTGGTGTTGCAAGGGTTTCAGGTTTGTGTTGATGAGGAATGTGAGTAAAGTACCCCAAAACAAGCAACTTTTTTCATTAAAATCTTCACTAACACAACTCTTAACTGCTTTAACGACCACAATAGTTTCAGGAATTAGGGGAACCAGAGGAATTTACCTTGAGGATATGTCTACGAAGAAGATTTCCTTCCTGTGTATCTGAGGCATAGTGCCAATTTGGCAAATTAGACCCTAAATGGATTAAAGAACTCTGCGTCAGAACTGTGTAACATTCAGATAAGAGGAAGCGGATCAGGCAAAAGACACTGAGACAGCGTTCAAGTTCAGATTTAACAGACACATTTGTGTTTGTGATTAAATGATTATCTTACTTATTGTTTTATTTACTACAAAGTCTACAGTCATTTACCAGACGCTTTTATCCAAAGCGACATACAAGTGAGGTACAAGCACAAGCAAAGAACTAGGAACGAAAGGCAACGTTGAGTAAGTGCTTAGGACTGAGAGAGCTTGGAGGTTAATTCCACCACTGCTGGGTGACAGAGGAGAAGACCTCAGACCCATTCGAGTTCTCAGAACCAGGTGTGTTTAATTTGCTGAACGAGGGGAGCGAGATGGAGCGTAGACCTGGATGAGAGGGTTCAGGTATTCAGGAGCTGACTTCATAATGGTTCTGGATCATCTGCAGTGGTTTGATGGTGCATGCAGGGAGGCCGGGTTCCCAGGTTCCGAGCAGATTTTGTGGGAATCAAAGGAGCTGGTCCCAGTTGAATGTCGATCTGGTGTCGTAAAGAGGGTTTTGCAGGGATGACCAGAAGCCCAGTTTTGGAAAGGTTGAGCTGGAGGTGGTGCTCTTTCATCCATTCAGAGATGTCAGACAAGCATGTTGTGATCCACCCTGAGACCTCTGGAGGAAAGGATAGGAAGAGTTGTGTATTGTCAGCATAACAGTGGTACGAAAACCCATGGGAGTGGATGATTTTGCCAAGAGAAGTTGTGTATAGTGAAAAGAGAAACGGACCAAGCACCGACCCCTGAAGAACGCCAGTGAGTACGGAGTGTGATTTGGAGACCTGCCCATTCCAGGATACTTTGAATGATCTATCTGTGAGATAGGACTTGAACCAGCAAAGAGCCAGACCAGAGAAGTCACGTTTGTTGAGGATGGCTAGCAGGATTTGGTGATTGACAGTGTTGAAGGCAGCTCACAGATCGAGAAGCAGTGGAGCTGTGGACTGGCCAGCAGCTTTAGCCGAGCGGAGAGATTCTGTTACTGTGAGGAGTGCAGTTTCAGTTGAGTGCCCCTGTTTAAACACTGACTGGTGGGTCGAATAGATTGTGGCTGAAGAGGGTCAGAAACCTGTTTGAAAATGGTACATTTCAGTATTTTAGAGAGAAAGAAGAGTAGTGATACCGGTCTGTAGTTTTCACCCTGAGCTGGGTTGAGCGTAGGTTTTTTGAGAGGTTTTTTTTAAAGGCTCTGTGTGGAGAAACGTGTGACATCAATAGGTTAAGTTCCATGCTGAAGGGATAGTCCTCATCTCACAGTCTCCTTCCCACAGAGAGCCTGTGGAGAACTCCAGGTACCATGGAAACTCAAAAGGTTTCATCTTGTCCAGTTTAGAAATATCGTAAAAAAAGTACAGTTTTTCAACATTCTATGATAAAGAAAACAGCTATGATACAATGCAGATGAAAAACTCCAGTATTTTCTACATTCAATATCTGACACTGAAGTTGCTCACTCTGTTTACTCGGAAACTGCCTGTTCACCCACCTGTTCATCTCTGTCCCCTCTGTTTTGGTTCACTTCAGTCCTGTTTTGTTGATGCTCTGCTCCTGTTTTCCTTCTTGTTTCCTGAATTGTGTCTGTCCTGCTGCTGACCTGGATGTTAACTTTTTTCTCTTCTCCTCTTATCCACTTTCACGCCAAAGACTATAAACAAAATATTCTTGTTGCCCCACTGCACCCACACCGACACAGTCAAATTGGAGTTCAAATCCTAGTTTGTCCGCCTGTTTGAAACGCAGACAGAAATTAAAACTTTTATTTAAAATGATTTTTGTTTTAGCTGAGTGACAGAAGACGTCAACAGCTGCTCCCTCAGTTTGCATTCCAAAGACACACACATATATACATAGAGAGAGAGAATTTAATATTATATTAATATATTTAATCTAATTAAATTATCTGTCAATTGTGATGGAAAACATCAGGCATATTTAGGGGACTCTTTTTATCTCAAAAAGATAAGTCTGTGGAGATTCTCATTCATCCAGGTCACAGTATCAGGTGATCGTTTAGTCGAGGCAACTGGACTTCTTTCTTTGTTGTAGACGTTTCGTCCTTCATCCGAAGGGCTTCTTCAGTTCTGGTTTAGGCTGGGAAAAAGCAGGAGATACTATATCTCTGGATGTGGGTGGAGCTGTGAGTATCGGTCATTCCCCGCGTTATGCGACTATAAGTCACATGAGTGGGCCATTAACACGTGTCTCATCATGTGACAAATTGTCATCACAGTCTTTACGCTGCACTAACTGGACACCATCTATGTGTGTTCAAGATTTCATGGCAGTCCATCCAGTCCCTGTTGATCTATGTCAGGATGCCCTTCATGTCAATGTGGTGTGTGTGGGAGGGGCCTTATGGCGTGAGCTTTTGGCCCTCGTGGACCTTAGCCTCCCGCCAGAGGGGAGTGTCTGCAAATACTCTGGCCATACTCTACCGTTGTAGGCAATAACTCATCAATACATTGGTCATTGCTGAGAGGGACCCTTCACATGTGGCTCTCTATGAGGTTTCTTTAGTGTTACTTCCTGACTCTCAGGGCAGGGCTAGTAAATATGGGCCAAGGACTGTTTGACTGATTGACTTGTGTTGGACCGTTCCTGGAGGTGGTATCACATTGAACTGCACGCTGTTACGTAATTAAACCGTCTGAACACATCGGATGTTTCCTGCGAGCCATAAAGATGCCGCTGTACGACAAACGCACCGTGGAACATCATTCCCATCAAATGAGGCTCGCAAACACAGTCACTTTACTGCAAGGCAAACCAGCTGAGGCCCTGAGCCACTAGAGCTGTTTAATACCTCACACATCTTTATTCATGGATTTGGTGGATTTGGGTGATGAAGAGGTCTCCTCTTACTCAGTGTGCACATGATCGCTCCATACGAATTACAGAGCAGTGTGGCCACGACAGCAGTCGACCGCAGCCCCTCATCTGACTGCGCTGTGAAATCTCTCGTCCTCAGATCCTTTTAGGCTTTTAAAGGAGGACTTGTGCTCCTGCGTTACCACACGCTCCAGTGACATCGTCCTCACTGCTATGGAATTTAAATAGAAACTGTCTGTTGTCCCCTCAAGGGCACAGTGCAAGGGACAAGGTCAAGGGCCCCAGAGATGATGTGACCTGCTGGGGTTAAAGGTGAGGCTTGGGTGTATGACAGTGCACAGGGCTCCTGGACACTTTCTCCACTGGTGAGTTGACCACTGATCAGCAGTTTTCCACAACACTCACATGTTTTCCTTCCCAGATGCTGACGATGGCAGTCCATGAAGCAGAAGTATGAACCATGCAGGCCTTGAGCTTCCCCCTCACCGTCATGTGTTTCCAACGTGACCTATACGTTTCAGTGTTTTTAAAAATGGAAGTTCAGCCTCAACAGTTGGTTTTCATACAGGTACATGCTCACTATTTCATGGCACTGATACCTTTCATGTTTACTTATATCTAACTGGGCCAGACCAGAAGACCAGAGGGTGCAACAACATACCAAAGCAACGTGAGAAGTGTCACCCCCAAGTCTGAAGACGTCTCCCACAGTGTCCCCATGTGTCTTCATCCACTCCTGCACCTCACTGAGAGGCCAGAACTGCTGCCTCTCTCTGTGTTTGTGTCCTGTTGGACAGACACTGCAGTGTTGTGTTAGCTGGTCCTTTAACTCTGTCCTGACCAGCATCTGTGGACTTACACAGGAATCTGTGACATACAGACAGAGGGGGTGGAGCAGGGGTCAGCACTGCTGCCTCAGAGTAAGAAGGTCCTGGGTTCGAGTCCCAGTCAGGGCCTGTGTGGAGTGTGCATGTCCTCTGGTTCCTCCCACAGTCCAAAGACATGTCAGGTTCACTGGTCAATCTGGGTGTGAACGGTTGTCTGTCTCTATGATGAACTGGAGATGTGTCCAGGGTGAGCCCCGCCTCTCGCCCAGTGACAGCTGGGATTGGCTCCAGCCCCCTGTGACCCAGTGATGGACAATCTGGCTGGTAAATAAAAGCTTTACTATATTTTCATTCATTCACAATATTAGTTTGTGTCTTTTGTCCTTTGAGATGTATTTGGGGATTTTAGCTTGATTGTGACATCTCACATCATACACACACACACACACACACAGTCATATCCACATCAATAAGCATTTAGGTATGCGTTCACCACATTTAGTCGCACAGTTATTGAACAAAGTTAAATGTTTGGTCAGTTCCCAGCAGCTTATTCACAACAAACGAGTGTTGGGAATATTTCTTAGGCTGAAATCGTTTTGACGTAAACTCCCTTGAAGTCGTCAGAGGAAACTGTTGGCCTTAACGGTTCGTCATCAGTTTGACACAGCTTCTAAATCTGTCTGAGACCTTTCATTTGCACCAGAAGCCGAAAACTAGAGTTTTGTATCTGGCATTTGTTGAAGTCAGGATGAAAGAGCTTATCTGGGATCAGTAATGTACTGGCATTTCAATTCTCCTGCATGAAAGGAACACGAGTGATCGTCTCCATCACTCTCCACCTTCCCGACTCAAGTCACTGTTTAAATGTTTCCTGGAGGAAGGTTTTTGAACTTTTCAAACCCGATAAGCTCATTGTGGAAGAGGAAAATGTGTACGGTGAAAAGACTGAATGGAAGACTGAACCCAAAAAAAGGTTATATAAATGAAGGTTGAGTGTGTAAGATTAACTGGCCTGTTCCATCTAAACTGACTTGTTGTTTTCATTACCCTAGAATGGGCCCTTCATATTTGAAAACTGTATTTACATCAGGAGCATGTGCTCTCTGTGCATGTTCCTTCCACAAGATAATGGTGTTAAATTGAATAAAGGCTGCACATACAGATTCAGCAAGTACTTGGTAAAACATTATCTCTTGAAAGTCCTTTATCAGTGGCCCGACCCCTGTACTTGGCTGGGGGTGAGAAAAGCATTCAGCCTACATACCTGTCTGATTATCTTTGCTCTCTTTCAGCCTGGTCATCAGATTTAGATAAGCACCATACATAATTCTGGTGAAATCACGTTTACAGGAAGTGGATGGGCAGATGGGAAGACAACCCAAAAACAAGATGCCTCTAGCCACTGGCGTGTTTTTTTAGTGTTATTTTTTCCGCTAGGGGGCAGGATTCACCTTTCTGTGAGTTCGAGCCTCTGAGCTATCATACATGATGTGATGTAATCAACCAGAAACCTCCACTGATTATTGGAGGACATGTGAGTAAATGAGTGTCTTCCGTTGATCCTGTTTGTCTGATGTCCAAACACCAGGAGGGATTATCCAGATTATCCTGACCCCTCAGGACTGATACATTCTCTGATCGACAGATACGAGCTGCACTGATGCTCCCTTACTTAAACATTTACATTACAATATTATCTCCGTGAGTTCTAAAACCCAGCGTTTAATCTTATCTGACAGAGTGATCGATTTCCAAATTTAGGTAATGTATATGGGAAGCAAATAACACACAGTTCATGCAGGGACTAACATGGCAAATGTTGATTCAAGGAGCTACGGATAGCAGCTAATTAAAGTGCTGAAGTGCAGCTGGAACACTGAGCTTTTCCTCCCAGCCTCAGTACGTTCAGTAGCTGTGATTAACTGTAGCACGGAGGGAGGCTTCACAGACACAAAACATTTCAGCAGACCGCAGTTAGAGCGCTCCATCATATGACAAAAGTGAAACCTTCACTTTTGAGAACAGGACAAGATTCACACAGAGCATCTGTCAGTCGTCGTTCGCTCGCTGCCAGAGCAGCCTGTGAGTTCAGGCTGTATACTAACAGTTGAATTCAACTGACGTGAATTGGACAACCCCTCAAAGAATAAATAAAATGAGAAAATAGCAAAAGTGCTCACACATTTTCCTAAATCATGATTACAACATATGGACCAAAGCACCCTCCTCTCCACCATATTTACCTTATGATTTATGTTCTTCCTATACCTAGAGATTCTGAATTATATCGCCACTGGCTGACTGGGAACTTTTAAAAACAAAAAATGCCAAGCTGCGTTTGTCCTGCCTCCTTGACGTGGGAGCGTCTGTGGTTTGTTTCGCTGTCAAGGAAAAAAAAAAAAAGCACCTGTACCTGCATCAGCGTCATTAGTGAGTCACGGTTTGCAGCTAAATGACACACCTCGTCATTCCAACTGAGCCAACAGGACTGCTGCTGGTTCCTGCACCTGACAGTCACTGCACGAAGGTTGGATGAGCTGCTGTCTTGGGACACACAGACAAGGACAGCGCCAAACACACTCACACACTCTCCTCCATGGAGATTGAAAGCATGGTGGCAAACAGCGCTCTCATTAAAGCCCGGGAAGGTAAGATTTGAAAACTCTCTTTCTGAGCTCAGACGTCCCGGGAAAAGGATGAAATCAGCTCAGTGTCATCTTCCAGGCTCTGGCAAGGCTCTCTGGTCCAGGGTTCAGGTCAGGTGATGTGAGGACAGTGATGAGCGAAGATGATACTGATCACAGTTGCTGACTGGGGTGGGGGTGGGCTGTTGAAATGTCGCCACAAATCGACTCTCCAGAAAACGGAAAACGTCATGCCTCGTTCAAAGTGAAACATTGAAGTGTGTGGATCCACTCGACACAGACATAGATGTTATCTCCAACAGGGCTGTTGTGGCCATTTAAGGATGAAAGTAAGTTGAGAGTAATGTGGTCCCACAGGCTCTGCTCACCTGTTCTCAGAGCTATTAATAGTTCATTCACCGGGGCTGAGCATTCCATTCTTTGGAACCTGAAGGGCCAGACGCAAGCATGTGCCCGCACACGTTCAAGACTCGTTGCTGATGTCAGTCTGAGTTATTGTGCCATCTGTGTTTATCTGTGTGCGTGCTCGCAGGTGGAAGGAGTAAAGGCAGAAGCTGGAAATGGAGAGAGATGCTTCGCTTCCCTCATGTCAGTCAGTGTGTGGAGCTGGCCATGAACATCGGTTTGTTTCCTGTTTGTTTCTGTATTTTATCAAACGATCAGCTGGGCTGCGTGACTGCACGCCGTGTCTCGTTTCCTCCCACAGAGCGAGACTATTACAGCCTGTGTGTGAAGCAGCCAATCGGCAAGAGGCTCTTCCAGCTCTTCTGCCGGAGCCGTCCCGATCTGCAGAACTACATATCTCTCCTGGATGCTTTGGTACGCTCTCAGCTTTGGACAGTCACATGGCAAAATGAAGTTGAAAGATTTGTACTGGAACACATTTTAGAACCTACATAATCCAAATTCTCAATTGAAGCCAATGCACAGCAATTAGTTATTTTATCCTGTTAACCAATATGGAGTGCCAAGGAGGGAGGGGAATGTTGGAGAAAGCCCTTTCATTAAGTGTTCCCAGTGAAATAGAATATGCACAGGAATTTATTTTTTCTAATGTGACCAGACTCCAGTGAATGACTTTGCCGGAATACCAAGCATGGAGGAAGTGGTAGAAGGAAATATTTGATAAAGTAATACGTCTAAAGGAGGGTGAGCCAAGGCTAAAACTGGCGTTTACTGGATAGACTGGTTCACTAAAAACCATTTACTATCTGAAAGTTTCACTTTCACGCCACATTGGTAAATTGTGTTTTTATGTTCAGACACAATGAGGCGCAGAGAGCACAGGATGTGTTTTCAAGTGGCCAGAATTTAGACAAAGCATAGGGCAACGTTAAATAAAGGACATGCTTTGCTGAGACAGGCACCATGAACAGGCACGTTGAGGACACGTCGATCTGGAGCTGGGTGTTCAGACTCTGTTTCCCGAAATGTTTGTCTGTTTCTTCTTTGTCACATTTTAGGACAATTTCGACACAAAGTCGGACAACGAGAGAAGACAGGTTGGCATCAGCATCATTGAGAGATTCCTCACGAGTCGGGTGAGACGAGTCAAACGTCTTCACTAGATAAGATAAGATAAGAACGTTTTTATTCCATTGAGCAGAGTCTAACAGAACAATGGACTCGCCTGGATAGAGTCAATACTGAGTGATAATACCTTGAATAGTGATGAATATTCATTTTCCACAGGAGCAACACTCTTGGTATGCACATACGAGCAAAGGTATCAGTGGCCAGGATATTGACATTCCCTGGCTTCAGTCACTTGGATATTAATGTGCTAAACTATTAATAACCTGGTTAGTAACTTTAAAGAAGTGTCAGTACTTCACCTTGATAAAGTCTCAATAATATGGATTTTAACCAATCAAATCAATCAAAGCATCAAGAATGAGAATATAAATTAAACAAGAGTATTAATGGCCTGGATATTAAAACAGCAAAGTATCAATAACCAAGAACATTATCCACCAGAGCATCAATAACCAGGATATTAAATATCAATACTATTGACTTTGTCTTCTCTGTGTTTTCAGTCCAGTCAGTGTGTCTCCACAGTGCTGAGACACGAACAGACCAGCATCCACAATCTGGACATGGATCCCTGTGGGGACGTCTTCCATGACTGCAAGGAGTGAGTCCACACACACACAGCTGTTTAGACAGGCTGGTGTTTTGGAAGGAATAATGAATGAAATCTCTATTGATTGTCATGGATTAGAGACCTGCACAAGCACCTGAGTGGAGAGCCCTTCGTGCAGTACCAGGAGAGCATGTTCTTTGACCGGTTCCTTCAGTGGAAGATGTTGGAGGGGTCAGTGTGTGTGTGTGTGTGGTTCTCCACTGCAGCTCTGGGATCTTGTTCAGACTGTGTGAACTGAAACAAACTGTCTTTTTTCTTTAAGGGAGCCCATCAGCAAGCACAAGTTCAGGCAGTACAGACTTCTGGGCAAAGGAGGGTTTGGAGAGGTGAGTCACAGCTGTTTCACGACAACACCCCCCCCTCTTCTCCCAAGTCAGCAAACACACACTCTCATTTAAATTTGTGGCATCTACAGAGGCAGCTTGTGTCCCTTATTTGAAAAAACTGAAACTTGAATAAGCCTGTTATTGAAATGATGAACTCTTCCTCTACATGGTAATTAGAAGGCAGCCAGTAAAACAGTTGTTCCATGGAATCATCAGATGTAAAAAGACAACAGTAATAAAAGGCTCATAGAGACAGAAACTTTGATTCAAGGAAAGTCAGAGAGACTCTCACTGCAAGCTGGGCGCTGGATCCAGAGCCTCTGTTGCATGAGGGACAGGTTCAACACAGTTTCCCAGATGAGTGGTAATCCAGCAGTAAAGTATTGTTTAGCTCATATTTACTAGACTAACTTCCTCACAGGAACCTCATGAGGCTGCCATTTTTCTCCCAGTCATCAGTTTCAGACAGACTTGCCTCAGTGCCTGCACCTTCCTCTGCAGGTGTGGGCGTGTCAGGTGCGAGCCACAGGGATGATGTACGCCTGCAAAAAGCTGGAGAAGACCCACGTGAAGAAGCGGCGAGGGGAGGCCATGGCTCTCAATGAGAAGCAGCTCCTGGAGGGGCTGGACAGTCGCTTTGTGGTGAGACTATTATGTTCTGGCTGTTGGGTTTCGCCCTGCTTGCTTTTTATATGACAGTTTTTGGACACAAATTTCAAACTATGAGTCTGATTCTAAAGTACCGGGAGGCCAAGGCCACCTTCTTTGTTTCTCTCATGGTGGAGGACAATTAGAATTATAATACCGAGCTAAGGGTGGCGCTGTTTTCACCCCTTTCCATTGGTAGGTTTGTTTATATGCAAGATTACACAGAAACTACAGCCAGCACACATCCCAGGCTGCAGCTGGTTGGGTGAGAGTTGTCCCATCTTCAGCTGCTGCTCTGATTGGCTGCGCTCCCGTCCCTCTCAATAAGAGCGTCGCAAGTGAAGCTTAAAAATATAGACGCTGAAATTGAATTTAATTGTGGAACATGCAAATCACAAGGCGTTGGCAATCACCTGTCAGTCATGTGTACCGATGTCTTATTAAAACAGGGGCGGGTCCAAACAACAGGAGCTAGTTTCCTTTTCCATGAGCTAATTGAAGTGCCAGAGAATCAGAGTGGGCTTTCTGTTCTATTTGAATATGCTTGGTATGATTACATATTGCTTACAGTACATAAGTGCCATGGAAATGATGATTATATCATCATTTTTGTTATTAATATTATGATTTAAAACATATCATTCCTATTTTACCATGTCACTTATCAGCCTGATTTGTATCAACTTGTCATTGCACTTTCTCTCTCCTCCTTCAAGGTGAACCTGGCGTACGCATATGAGACCAAGCATGCCCTCTGCATGGTTCTGACCATGATGAACGGAGGAGACTTGGGGTATCACATTTATAACATTGGCGTTCCGGGCCTGGACAGAGACAGAGTGTGTTTCTACGCTGCAGAGGTCTGCTGTGGTTTGATGCATCTGCATCAGGAGTCAATATTATACAGGTCAGCGACCTCCACATTGCTCCTGTGTCCATGATGTGTTCAGGAGGTTACTGAGTCACCATGTCACATCCGGTGTTACAGAGATCTGAAACCAGAGAACATTCTGCTGGATGACAACGGTATGTATGGCGCCAGCGAACACCCTTTGTTTGCTCTGGAGTGTAAATGCCCATTATTCACCTTGGGACAGACCACATTCCAGGCAGCCGAGGCGGAACACGATGACATGTGGTCATGCCGAATGACGAGAAGGATAGTTCAAGTGCGGTGAATGAGTCGGGCAATCAGGTTAAGGGCGCATCTCCGAAGGAGGAAGGAGTTGATGCTATTTTGACAAGAGCACAAACAGAGGCAGGTGGAGGAAGAGAAAGCCCGAGGGGATCAGGTGTGGCATCTATTTTAAGAAGCCTCAGCACCTGTGGAGCCACTTTTATGACAAACTCAGAGCCTTGAGCACAGTTGGCATTAGCACCACCCACCCCTGTATCGCTGGAGGGGAGGGATGCACCAACTGAGAAAGTCAAAAGGGAAAGTGCGTCACAACAGAAAAAAATCAGAAAAAAAACAAAACCTGCTTTGTCTCATCTGCTTGTTCCCTGAAGGACACATCCGCATCTCGGACCTGGGCCTGGCTGTGAGGCTAACTGAGGGGAGCCTGGTGCGAGGCAGGGTGGGCACGCTGGGCTACATGGGTACGTATGTAGCTCGCACTGTTCAAGTCCACGCTGAGTCCCATGAGGCTGATTTTCCAGAACAGGAGACAGACACTGTGTAAGGCAAACTCCAGATTTAAAGAACAATCTGTAGAATTGAAATTTCACAGTGAAGTTAATGTCAGTGTAAATCATTCGCTGATGAGCCGCACACAGACGGTTGCTTTTCTTCAACTCCTCAAGTCAGCGGTTCATCTCTCCAGGCTGAAGTGTCCTTGGGCAACATACCCTAAGCCCCCCCCACCCCACAACTCCCCCCACTTCTGCCCTAGATGCATTAATCATCTGAATGCTTCTCCTGTTGGTGCCCATGTGACTTACTCGGATCACGCTTACAGGAGATATTATTTAGTCAATGAATTGGCATTTTCTTTTTAGAACGTTTTTGTTAATAAATATCTGTAGAATTATTTGTATTCAATTTGGAGGGAAACTATTTGTACACTATGTCTAAGGTAAAGTCATTATAGTAATTGTTAGATGTTTTCTATGGTAAAACATACATTACACCTGAGAATGAAACATATTTTCTCTACTCTTAATGAACAAACATGTCATGACTGTGTGTGCTACAAAGAACAACAGCAGAGGATGAAGTGTATGTTATCCCACGGGGTTTCGGCTTCAGCTGTTTCCTGCAAAACTAAATCAGCCCACGTTTTCAGGATTGGGGCAGAGTTCCATCTAAATGTGTAGAATTTAGTGACCTCTAGTGGTGCAGTTGTATATTGCACCTGACCATTAAGAACTTCACATTCCAGACAATTAGTTCGTAAATAAATTCTCCTGACACCTGAATCTTTCACACTGGACCTTTAACTAACATTTTATCTCTGGTTATTTTCTAAAAGGTAATAATTACAGTGTTAGAATAAGGAAATTATTTGAAGTTGACTCTGGGTATCAATCACAGTGTGTGTTCAGAGCAGCGATTTGGGGACGGTGCAAACACATTGAATGGCTGCTGCTGCCTCAGAGTCTTTTCTTTGGAATTAGTTTTCTTTCCTCTCCAGTTTGAATCTGCAGAATGTAGCCTGGAAATCCACCTCCACATCCACATCCACCAGTTTACTCCTCTGAACACTGATTTCAGCTCCCGAGGTGATCGGCCACAATCATTATGGGGTGAGCGCAGACTGGTGGGGCCTCGGCTGCCTGATTTACGAAATGACTGCAGGGCAGTCGCCGTTCAAAGACCGGGGAGAACATCCGGGTACCTCAGAGATGGAGCGACGGATCCAGACGCAGCAGGAGGAATATAGCATCAAATTCAGCAGGGAGGTGAAAGACATCTGCTCCTTGGTGAGTGCCCAGAAACCATTACAGCTCCTCAGCTTACCGCTGTCACAGCTCAGAACTCACTCAAGTGCAAATACAACGTTCTTTCAGCTCTAAAAATTGACCTGGTTTCCCCCTGTGCTGTAGTTGCTGACCAAGGACCCGCAGCAGAGGTTGGGCTGCCAGGGGTCAAAGGGCAAAGAAGTCCAGTCACATCCTTTCTTCAACAAAATCAACTTCAGGATGCTGGAGGCGGGACTTGTCCAGCCTCCGTTTAAACCTGATGCAAGTACCACCACCCCGACTGGTTTAGACACTGATCATATATATTCACACACATTGTAAAATAATGACAGCAACATGTTGAAAGTCATTAGAAGAATTGTGATAAAGCCACTTAACGGAATTAATGGCATTTTGGCGTAGTGGTCAAACAATAATAACTGTCTAATAATTGCATTAAAAGTCAATTCAGTTTATAAATAAATGTTTTTCCATGCCTTAAATTTGTATTTAATTTAGTACTTCATTAAAACACATACATACTTTTGCTGGTATAGATTCTCCAGCACAACTCATGTTGTCTTTAATAATAATATTTAAATTGAATGTATAATTTACATTCATTCATCTTCAACAGCTTGTCCACCGTGGACATTGCTCACCACTGCACCATAGTTTAGGTTCAACACATTGGAGTCAAATCTCAAAATCCAAAAATAAAAGTGGTTCTAAAATGCATAGAGTAGGTTGAGGTACACTTGAGTAAATATGGCAGCCGGGCGCCGTGAATGACGCATTGATGACAGTGACTGTGACTCCTCCAGCCCAGGCAGGTGTACTGCAGCGACGTCCAGGACATCGAAGAGTTCTCCACGGTGAAGGGAGTCACTCTGGACCAAACTGACGACGACTTCTATGCCAAGTTCAACACAGGCAGCATTCCTATCACCTGGCAAAATGAGGTGTGGTCATTTCCCACACACACCATATAGTTTATTGTTTATAAAATTAAAAAAAGAGGTTGAGCTCTTCCTGTCTTCCCTGTAGCTAATAGAGACAGGATGTTTTAGGGAGTTGAATATTTTTGGCCCTGCTGGGACCCGAAGCCCAGATCTGGACTGGTCCCAGGCGCCGGACAGCCCCAAACGCAGCCTGCTGAACCGAATCTTCCGCAGACACGTAAGGAGTCAGCACACTGCTTATGGAACTGTGTGTGTGTGAGTGAGTGAGTGACAGGTAGACTATTTCTCTCCCTCTCTCCTCCAACAGCACAATTCCGACCCATCGGATGAAGGCAAACAGGGCTTGTTGCAAAATGAAACGTACAAGGCAGGGCTGCTCAGCACCACCCTGTGAGGACTGTCCCAGCAGAGACTACTGGAAGAGACACTGACAAGAGGCAGCATCCACCACTATAGCAGCAAAGGATCATGGGAGAAGTCCCCTTTTTCCCTTCAAATTCAGGCATAGCATATTCCCCTCATCCCCCCCTCCCTTTGAATGCTTCATTCAACAGCAACCCACTCTTATTTCCAGTGTCATAAATGAACTAGCTCTTTCCCCTCTATCACCCAAGTATGATAGATGGAAACGAAAAACAACTTTGTGTGTGTGTGTACAAAATGTAAAAGTCTTTTGTTAAAGCAAAAGTGTGAAAATGTATCTGTTATTTGTCTTATGTGAGCTTTTAGTTTTGTTGGAAGCCCAAGACATCCAAAATGCTTGGACTGGTGATATTACATAGAACAGTTAATTAAAGAATCAAGGAAAAGCACACAAGTTGTTTTACATAAAAATGACTTTGTACATAAATGCCCATATTTGGCCTTGAGTATCTAGTATCAGTGAGACTGATGTAGCGATTGGTTCAACAGCTTGAGGGAGGGACCACAGCGTCTCAATATTTGATAATGGTTTGTCAAGTGTGGCTAATTAACGTTGGCAGCTCAAGCAGACATCCACACACCTGAGCTTACTCCTTTTACTACTTTTGTCTGGTGGTTTTATTCCAGTTTTTCCTGGAAGTCTAAATACAAACTTATTTTTAGTACCTATATCAAAACACTGATGACCTGCGTTGGTTTAACCACAAGTCATCAGTTTCGCTGATGTGTTTATGGGCTCTGGCGCCACTTAGAGACGGGCATTATTCATGCAGTAAAATGTCTTAATGTACATCTTTTTCTATACACTAATGCTTGTGGGCTTTGAAGTAAATATCATGAAGCACTTCTTGTCTAATGAATTCATCTCTGTTTGAAATTTCAGATCTAACGACTTCAACTCTGTCCTTGTATTTTTTTATTATTAGTATAAAACAGTAAATAACTGACAGACATTGCAATACAAATAAAATTACCAAAAAGACAGAACAAACTAAAGCCTGCAGAATCAACTCTTGTCTAGTCAATGACTGGGAAACATTGAAGTGGGTCTATTTGGCCGCAATGCAACAACGTGTGTGTTTTACCTGGCCCCAGTTTAGTCTCTAATCGGAACTTGAAAACGTACATATTTCTAAGCAGCACTCCAAACAATCATATTTTGCTGTTCAAAATTCATGGCCTGCTCAATGACATAGAGGTCCATCAAACGAGGAATCACTTCAAGTTAAATTGATTATTTCTTTTACTTTATGGGCCAAAGGCTCACTACATCCTGTGGGGCTTTCATTTCACAGCCTGAAGGGGAGACAAGGTTTGAGGAGTGGTGCACTGAAGTCAAGCAGGATTCATCCTTCCCACGGAGGACTGCGCCGGCCATCCACATCAGTCTCCACGTGGTACAGCATATCAGCCAGCGTGTGCTCAATCACAGCTCCCCAGCCCATGTCACTCATCTGAGAGGAGGACAAAAGCTTGCACATAAGATTGATGGTGAGAAAAGCTCACTGTCATTTTAATGCCACGCGATGCTAACATCGTCAAGCTGCTTTGAGACATGCACTGAACTCTGCTGATCCTTTGGATCTTCTCTGGAGGAGGTTTGAATGCAAACGTCTGAGTGAGAGGGTCCAGGTCAACTGCAGTCTCTCTCACTCTCTCTCCCCTGAATCCTTAGTTTGTGTTTGAGGTGATAACATGATCATGATCATCTCTGTTTCTGTGTGAAATGCAAAGCCCTTGTCTGAAAACGGCCTGGGTAACTAAGCAACTTGTTTCCACCTTCCTGTTTACATGAACACATGTTCAGATGAGAAGATTTGAGAATGGACAAAGCCTGAGGTTTGTAAAATCATCTACACATAGGAAGGGACGGTCTCACCGGCTGATACTTGACATCCTTCGGCGGGTGTTTGAAATGTGGCCCAAAATTGACAGAAACCTGTAAAGAGACAGACGTCGACTTTAACTGGCTGGAAAAGTGATGAGGGCGCAGGCGCCAAAATGGTGTGTCGTGCACTGACCGTGCAGCTTTTGTAGAGCGAGATGGCAGGGAAGTAGATGCCTTCAAACAGATTTTCAAAGGCGACGCCTTGGCTCACTCCATTCTTATAGAATATCATCTGAAAAACAGGATCCACAACTTCACAGCAGCTGGTACCACTGGCTTTTCTGAACAAATTCTTTCGTAGGAGTTTCCTGACCTTGCTGGGACTCATTGACTTGAGACTTTTCTCTGCTTTGTCCACGTAGTCCTTCTCCTCAAAGTAAAGGTAGCTCTTGAACTTGATTAGTGCCTGTAATCAGAGCGGAGCAAGAAACGGTATCAAGCTAACAGCCTGTGAACAGCTGTCAGTTGTCGGTATCTCTCAGGTGTCGTACCTTGTCCTTGTATGTGTCTGGCAGAGCCTTGGATGTCTCTGTACCATCGGGCAGCTCTATGAAGAACCCCAGCGTGTCTCCTTGGCCGTAACCTGAGGAATAATGCTTTCCAATGGACTGATGAAAGCGTGTGCCCTTCTTGCTACGCCACGAGTAGCTGAACTTGTCGTAACCCAGAGGTGCCTGCAGGTTACCTTTAAAACAGAATGGAATAAATGCATTACTATACTATTTTTAAAAAACAGCACAACAATCGTACATTGACTTCAGTATTTTTTTTTATCATTGAAAACAAAAAATAAGTTTTAAAATCAGGTTGGGCAAAATACTCTAATGCACATTATATCATGTGACTATTCTCATTCTCATCTTGTTTGTTCATGCAGCTCAAGGGAAAAGCAAATACAGAATTCGAGTGACGAGGACTGTGAATTTTGTATGTATGAACTTGAATGATTACAGCTGGAATGTCATAAAACACAAATGTACTCTTTTGGGGTTTGCATTAGACGCACTCGATGTGCTAAAGTAGTTTCAAGTCAAGAGTCAAGTGAAACCTTGATATATGCCGTGCATTGACCGCTGTGTCCTGTGACTGTGTACCTGCACATACTGCATTAACGCTGAACGGTATGTAAACATGGAGTACTAGGAGTTCACTCATCTGGACAGAGATATTCACTTCACTCATTAGTTCAGTATCAATACAACAACCAAAGTACACTATGGTGGTTACAGTGATTAGACTGTACTTCATCTCTGAATACCCGAGCCCATATTCACTGAAGGCAAAGTGGCTCTGTGTGAGGATGAAGCAGGGACTGACCTAGCGGTTGAGACCAGCCGAGCCTAGCTGCAGTCTCTGCTGGCATTTCATCAACAGAGACCTCAAAGAACCAGGAGCCTTTCCGTATGCCGTGTGACGCTCGCACCATGGAGTAGCCCTTCTCCCCAGTCACTGTCAGACGGTCGTCGGAGATCTTCAACTGAGGCGCTGCAATGTGAGGATGAAGGGAAGTTCCAATCAATCACATCAGATATCATCTAGTTCAGCCACTTTGCTAGTAACGAGTGTTTGACTTGTACGTACCTCTGTCATGTAAGGCCAGCAGCACCTTCTCGTAGAGACAGGCTCTGTATAGGTCACCAGGTATGGGTTTGCCAGCCCAGCAGTCCAGCTCAAGCTTCTCTGGGTCGGGAGCGTGAGGGTCCGGTTCAGCCAGGATGTAACGGTATCCGTCTTTATTGAAGGGGTGCTCCAGTGGGTAACCGTGAGGAGGGAGGCGCTGAGCCGAGAACAGAGGATCACTGCATCAAGGGAAGACGAGAAATACAAGTTTATTTAGAAATCTTCTTTTTTTGGGGGAAACATTGTCTCCCTCATTTTTGGTTGTTTCTGATAACTTCATAAAGTGTTACTACTACAATGTCTACATATAGCGTCTCTCATAGGTCATATAATTTGTGTTTGAGCAGCTTGGTGAAATCTCTCATGAGTCACATTTTGTGTGCACAAGCCACTAAAACGTCAGCTGAGAAGATGGAACTGACTGAACCAACACTGGTCACAGAAGTTCACACAGAGGAGGAAAAACTGTATTTACTTTTGGTTACTGAGCAGTAGTTTATGTTTCAGGAGAGGAACTTCCATACAGATAAACAGCTTATGCCAGGAAAAACGTGTGACCGGCCTTCCACAATAACGTACACGATAAAACCTCACTGGCTAAAGTTGACAATAATGATAAATACCTCAGTTTGTAAGCCATATTACTAGCTATAGATGCTTGTTGGGATTATTTTTTCTGATCATTTTGCAAACTGTGAAGCTTAAAGATATATATTATAAGATATTTCCTCATTCATATGGTCGCATCCCTAGTTGTGTCTTTTTCTTTCCAGGAAACAAAATCTGTTTTTTGTGTATTTTTACATTCTTTTGTGTTCCAATTAATCTCTTTTTTCTTGAAAAGCTAAAGCTCATTTGACAATTTGGGCGTGTTGATGAAATTTCTAACAAGTAACATGTAAAAGTGTAAAATATGTAGAAAATATCTCAGGATAAAGAGCCTGACAGATCATTCACGGTTATGTCCACTGTGTGCATTATCTCATTACCTGCGGGTTCTTTTGGTGGCCCCTGCAGCCGTGCCCTCCTGCTGCTGCTGCTGTTTACGTTTAGCCCCTCTTCCTTTTCCCGGACCGGGAGCCAAAGCACCTTCAAAAGCAGACCACAGGTTACACTGCTGAGCAGAAGGAGAGGGACGAACAAACACACAGACTTACTCAGTGAAAACAGTGTTATTAGGCGTTCGGTATACACAGGGAAATAGCAGGCACAAAAGGCAGGAATTAGTTTGCGTGGCGTCTTCCAAACACTATCAGCCTCTTGTGATCCCTCTTCAATTCAAACCTGCTGCACTGTTATGTCAGTGAGTAAAACCAGAGCCATCCTCCTTCCATGAACTAAACTTGTTTTATGGAAAACTAAAAAGCCGTAACAGATGATCATCTACTCAGTAACAAAGACGTCAAAGCTAATCTTACACGCATTCAAATATTCCACAAAATACTGTATGAAGTGGAAAACAAAGTTGTTCACATGCCCCCAGGAAGGTCTTTGGTTAAAACTTACTCAATGTCCATTTGTGCTCATTTCAGCCAGTGCATTAAATGAGGAGAAGGAAGAGGATGAGGCTAATCAGCATCGGATGAAAGCCAAATGGCACAAATAAAAAAAAAAATGGCACTCTGCTCTCCTGTGTGTTGTGGTATGGAGGGCAGACTGTCATTTCAGTGAGGAGTTTTTTAGGGATTTCAAGGTTCATTAACAGCAAGCTAGAAGAGACGAGGAAGACACTTCACCGATCAAAGGTGGGGAGAGGCAAAGCTTTTGGGAGGGAGTCACCAAACAGACGCAGAGAGCAGACAGGGGGGTTACAACTGAACATGGATGAAGTTGCCCACAAGTTGCTTGTTGAGGATCAGTTTAGATGGAGTTTGGTTTGAATTGAGGGGAGAAAAACAAACTCTAGTCTGATTGGAACCTCAGGGCCAACTTCCATCCAGAGGGTTACAAGACAAAAAAAAACACACTGATCAGTTCCAGATGCCAAAATACCACATAGTCACCTGAGAAAGCAGATCCACCTGGAACACAACACACAGAGTCACCATGGTGATCACTTGTCAAGCTGTCTTGGGCTGCAGCCACACTGCTATGTTTGAGCTTTAAAATATATCTCCATCCATACTAAATGTGTGTAAACACATTTACACATGATTATTCACATACACTAGGCATGTGTGTGCCTGTGTAGTTGGGAAGCTGTAAATGTGCTGCCAAACATCTCCATTTCTGCAGACTTCAGATTTTAACTCACGGAATTTCTAAAGTACTCTCTTTTTTCAGTGAGCGACATTCATCGACACATGACTGTGTGGATATCAGGCTTAGAAAAGCAACATTGATGCATTTTAAAACTGAAACATACAAGTGTGGATGCAGCCAAACTCTGGACTTACTCTGGCTTTTCTATTGGCTGTTGTGCTTCCACACCTAACTTATCTGGTTTCTAACCAAATTTGCAGTCTTTGTATATTTAGTGGAGCTTTTGGTCTGTGGTTAAGACAAAACCAGGCATCAGATGTCTGGAAAAGACAGACTTTGGTCGACTTAAACAGAGAGCTGAGTTTTTCTCCAGGTCTATCAAAAATGAAACAGGAGACATATTACAGTTTCTGCTTTTGTCTGTTGTCAGTAAATATAACAACATCCACTTAGACTCTCCCATGTGATCTTGCTGTTCAAAGCCATGGAAGCACCCTTTGAATGTATTAGCCAGTATGTGAAAATGGCAGAAATGTTTTTTGGAGGTGAGATGTTGTGTCTCATTCTTACCGTTCAGGCCTCCAGCAGAAGGAGCAGCAGTGGCCTGTTTCTGTGTGTCATATGAGGGTCCAATGTTTCCCAGGTCCTATAGAAGAGAAATACAAACATCCTTTAGTTTCTACAGAAATACACAAATTCCCAAACATAGAGCAAGTGTATACAGTATACAGAAGCTGAGTGGTAAATACCTGGTCCAACAAGCCAAATTTTGGGTACTCCTCCTCTGGGTCTTTACTGCCAGGGTCAGGGTGTTCCTTCACTAGAAAGACATCCCGCTCTTTGCTCTAGAAAATAAACAACAGATAAACAAAATGTACCATTGCTGTTCAATAACATTATTCATGCCGTGTTGTTTTTAGTGTATATGGGAATGCCTTCTGACACATAGCCTACGAGGCCTACTCAAAAGTTGGAAACTGCAAAACCACCAAAGCTAGGCCACACGCAAGGAGGAGTGACACCACAACACTATATGCCCAACTGCTTTTGACATGAGGGTTTAGAAGCACCATCTCTGAATTGTTGGATTTTGTTTCCCACCACATTACCATGGTTTTCACTATGTTGTTGGGCCAGGTGAGCTTCCCTGGTCTCTGACGAGTTGTCATGCACTCCCAGTACTTGTCGATGAACGGGATGATATCCTGCAACAAAGAATGCCGAGAAACACAGACAAAAAGTTCCATGAATGAAAAATCTTCCAGGAATTAACAACATGTGCTGGTTAGTCTTATCTTCACTATTAGCAAGATAAAACCAACAATCAAACCAACAACATCTTCACTATTCCGCTTTTCCGCTCTCTGTCTCTTGATATAGATAAAATGCAATCAGCAATCAGATCTTTTTTAGTTCATGAAACCACATCAAATACAATAAAAAAAAAAAAAACATAACTACCTGAATTTGTCCCATTGGTGAATTAATCTTTGATATACTACTTCATGACTTCGTGTACAGATCTAGCCAGTTTGTGACATAATTTTAAAAAATGACAATAATGAATGATTACTTTTATTACTAATTATTCTGCTATATTTTTGTATTTACTTATCATTTAATCCACTGAGGCAGTGCAGTGGTAAGCCCGGTTGCCTGGTCATTTTCTATATCATGCGAATACCATAATAACTTGTGCTTTGAAGTCACGTTTGTCCAAAACGCTGTATATTGCATCTTGTCCCCCACTGGACCCCACATCTGCACCAATGATGAAATCTCCGTATCAGGTTTCACCTTGTCTTTAGGAAACATGGTCTTCGGGTGCTCGTCTTGTGATCTGGATCTCCATGTGAGGTTTGCCAGGGCTGTGAGACACATCTCCTTCAAGTCTGAACACAAAACGCACCATTTACAAAATTAACAAAATGCCCAACACTACACTAAAGATGTTAATAGTAATTATAAGGTGTAACACACAAAACACCTACTTGCTTGTTTCCTCAGGAAGTATGTGTTGCCACTGTGGTGGCACACATTGCAGTGAAACACATAATTGGTCATAAAAGGAAGACAGGTCCTGTAGAGGGATGGGTGAAGAATTAAAATTCAGTGTGAAAATACAACTACAGATGTTTCATTGAGCACTAACTGAATGAAAGATGTACTGTACATACGCAGTGTCAATGCCAAACGTGTCTGCAGTGAACCACTTCATGCACAGGGCACACTGCAGCTCCACCTCCCCCAGCTGCCTCCCACTCTCCTCATCTCCTGATCCAGTCAGAGCATCAGCAGGCTCCGAGCCCTCCCCTGCTGCCTCCTGGGTCATGGACAACGGAATGTGTATTATTATTATTCGTAAAGAATTCAAATACACCAGTAAAAAACACATTTGAGAAGTCAGAAAATAGTTCACTGCAGCAGCCCCGCGATGAACAGGCCACTCGGACAAGCATCTGAAAAACATATGAACGAGTTTTGCAGTATATCACATAATACACAATGTTTTTACCATTCCCTCTTTGCCATTTGAAGATTCAGTGTCCATGCTGGTGGGTATTTCCCCAAATGCAGCATCCCTGGAAGTCAGCAGAAAGAAAGACGATCAGGTGAAGCTAAATTCGTCATACGTCTAATGTCAACATGTCGTCACATGTAGGTTAAAACTGACATTATTCAAAGGGAATCTGGCGTTACGGCTTGTGTTTTCAGTTCACTGGCAGACTATGTCACATTGAAATGTGTGAAATGTGATATTTTAGATCATTCTCTTCATCCAGAGCTAAAGAAATCAAATGTAGCATTGAATGGCGACTCTATGCGTCGCTGGTGTTAGCTAGCGAGCCACTCTGCGATTAGCAGTTTTACGGGTACACCCGCGAAGAGCATTTCTCGATGTTTAACGAACAATGATGTCCTGCTCATGAGTGGCGGTAAAACTCTGCTGCAGGAAGCGGACATACCTTTCTCCGCTCTCCGGCTCGGCTGTAGCTGTGTTCCCCGCCTCAACCTCAGACGCCATGTTTCTAATCAATGAAAACAAAAAAAACAAAAAGACTTGCGAGAGACGATTGAGAGGAGCACTTCCGGTTATGGTCACGCCTGACAGCGCCACCACAGGTTCAAAGATGAACTACACGTATTTAATTTAGAGTCAACTTGGTTGGTAAGGCCAAATATAAATATTAGAGTTATATATTAGAGTTAAATATGACACCTGAGGATAATGGTATTTGCTAATTTGCATACAGATATGGTCTGAAGTGAGTATGTTATTTGATTTTTACACTATCCATTTAATGGAGATGTGATATTAAATCATGTCTTTCATCTATGCTCTTAACAACATTCAAACATTAAGAACAAAGATGACTCTGGATGAAAAGCTTTCATTTATCTCCTGTGTTTTTTCCTCCATTTGCTCACATCAGACTGAAGATGAAGTTTGTGTTTGGGTGGGAGACAATTACAATTTATATGTTAGGCCAGGGACTTTGGTGGAAACATTGGTAAATCTACTTGCATAGCATGATTAATCATTATGTATATGCATGCAGAAATGCAGAAATCATTATCATTTCTAATTCATTTTTTAAAATTGTTTGAACAATTCCACTATTCTGAACATACTTTGCTTGAAACTATAACATAGAAATTTTTTAAAAAAGAAAAAAAAAATTCAGAGATCTAGTGTTTTCGTCATTGTACTGACATTAACATTCGCAGGTTTTTGAATGTGCAAACGTCTCTTTTTACTGTCTCCATTCACTGATGTGAGGTAGAGGGCAGTGCACTGTAAAAAGCTTTGTGCTGACCCCAGACCACCCCACACACTTTCTGAAAGTCAAACGATATTAAGACGTTCGTAGGGGCCACTTCAGGACATGTAAAGATGAGTTGAGCACAAAGGCAAGTGTGCCAGAGGACATTTCACAAAAGAGCTTGGGGAATGCTAAGAACACCCCTGGGTGCTTCAATAAATGCCTTCAACCCATTGTCAGGGAAATAATAGCAGCGTTTTCTCCTCCCCTTTCCTCTTGCAATGGAAACACATCTGTGACGTTGGGATTGTGTGTGTGAGACGCACCCTTGTAAATCAGTGAAGTGGTTTAATTCTTTCCATGTTGGTGAAAATAATAGATTTGGTTTTCTTTTCCTGACTTGGTTTTATTCATATAAAGATACTCCCAGGTGTGTAAACTTGGAGTGGAGGGATCTGGACAGAAAGAGCACCTCCCTCTGGACAGACGTCGATAAGCCTACTCAGCAGGAAGACAATCAATGAGCCGGATGAACTGGTCTGCTGCAGGTGGAGGCTAATCACACTGTTTAAACCTGGCCGGGGAAAAAAACAGGAGTGAGAGACACTGAAAAGCAGAAGGTAAGACAAATAAGCCCTCGGGTCCTGAGTGCATGTCACAGAACATATATAGAACATGCATCATCTCCCTGTCCACTCCATCCATTTTCCCCTGTCCTGTGGAACAAAGCCCAGGGTCAGAGAGGGTCAAGCTTACTGGTGACATCTGCTAATTGTCCTGATGGGCCGCCCTCTCTTGTCCCTTCAATGCCAGTCTCTCTGTAGGTGTCTGGAGCTGGGAGACACAGGCAGCTGCCACCTTAGACTTAGACCTCTATAAGATCATTTACCCCCTGACTCCAGCCCCCCCCCCCTTTACTCTGTGATGAGTGGTGATTGTGTGTATTAGGAAACTATATCTGATAATGTGGGTTTAAAGATGGGACACTTTAGGGTTAATGAAGCCACTGGAGGCAGATACAGGAGCCAACAAAGCAGGAACAGTGTAAAGATTAAACTGTACATCATGATGTGTGATTGATTTAAATCATTTGCTTTTATGTCATGTTGTGTTTTTGTCTTTTTTTTCTTTTCACATTTATCATTGTCTTTGGCTTTTATGTGTTTAAGATTTTATGTGGCACGCTTATATATATTTATTAATTTAACTTGAGCACTACCTTGCGTCTGACTAACTAATCATATCCTGGTAATTGTTGTTTCTATTAGATGTAAAATACGTATCTCCCTTATGAATATTTCTTGTATGGTGCACTTTGTCAGCTATGCCTTTAAAACAGGTTGATTTATTATTATTTATGCAGTTCAGCATCTAACTAGAAGTGCAGTTAGCAGTACAGATATGAACAAGAATAAATAAACAGAGAAAATCCTTCTAACAGAAGTTTAGAAGGATATTTTGTGGACAGAATTGACAATTGAATTGAGCACAAATAAACGTTTAAGAGCAGGTGATTTCGTGTGGCACTATTTCTGAATATCTGATTATTATACATGAAAGAACATGGAGCTTGAAACTGTTTCGATTGGACAAAAAGAAGTGCCTCATTGGAGATGAAATCCTCAGCAGTGATGGAACTCAGGGCTACAAGTGACTGCAGAGATCAGATGGCCAATAGCTCTCCTAAAGTTGTTAGCGGGCTTCTAATTAAACCCACGGGCTTTGTGGAGAATCAACGGGACAAATGCAGACAGAGGAAACGGGTGCACCGGGGAGAAAAGACGCAAACTTTCCCCTTTGATGAGTCCATCAATTTGCATCACAACCGGCGTTCACGTGTCCGACCAGCGTAAAATCTCCCATTGGCAAATAATGACAAGCCGAGGCACAATGAGGAACACGGAGGGGAAGAAAGGGGGCACATTTTAACCAGATGCCCGGCAATAAATAACAGGCCCGGTGCCCCCCCACTCCCTCCAGCTGAGAGCGGACATTTACATTTTGAAGTGCCGGTACAGGGGGCCTCCACCAGGGGCCGGAGCGTGTCCTACAGGGAATGACAGGGGCCACAGTTGCAGGTCGCTTCATTTTTGAATGACATGTAAATTGCATGCTATGACGGCGTGTGCGCGGAACGCCGAGCCCATATAAAGACCCCGGGGGAGAGCATGCACAGTCACATGCACATTCTCACAGCTGACATGCAGCCACTTGCAGCCAAACTGCCGCTGGTGCACAGGACACCGTTTTCCGTGGAGGATATTTTGGACCCCACCAAATTTACAAGCAGAATATTCTCTTGTGGAGACTCGGCCGCTACAGGTGAGAGGAAAATTGAACTTCCTGGACCACGTGTGTGCCCGTGTGCACAAGTTAAAAAATATTTTCAAACTATTTTTCCTTAATTAATTTTCATCAATTCATTTCAGAGTCCTCCGCAAAAAGGGATGGGGCCACAGAGCGGCAGCATCCCCTGGCAGGTGCGAGCGGCTGCAGCCCGGAGGAGATGCCTCAGAGCCCGGAGAAGGCCGACGACCCAAAGGCGAAAAAGAGCCGGCGCATCCGCACCGCGTTCAGCCTGGAGCAGCTGCAGGTGCTGGAGCGCAGCTTCCAGCGGTGCCACTACCTGTCGGTGCTGGAGCGCCACGGCATCGCCACGGCCCTGCGCCTCTCGGAGACCCAGGTGAAGATCTGGTTTCAGAACAGACGCACAAAGTGGAAGAAGGAGCGTGTGCACGGCAGCGAGCCCGAGGAGGAGCGCGGCCTCGCGGCGTCCTTAGCCTCCCACCCCGCCCTCTGCCCCTGTCCGAGCTGCAGGCCGCTGCTGTGCCGCCCCCTGCAGCTGCCCGCTCCGCTGCCGCTGCCGCTGCTGCCGCCCCTGCCGCCCCTACCGCCCCGCCACCTCTACTACATGTAGACCCGCACTGAGGGACCGAGGGACTGGGCTCCACTCAGAGTTCCACTGGATCTGTATCAATGTCAATACATACAAATGTTTATTATTTTCTACTGTAATTATACAATAACTTATTTTGATAAACGCTTTTATATTGATTCACTGGTCTCTTGTGTCATTGAATTATTGTTCTTATGAAGTAGTTTGTGAGCATTGCCGCATGAATCCATTCACTTTATTCTTTTATTTTATCACTTTATTTTATTTAATATAGGAAATGATAAAGGTCACAGAGTGTGAACATTAGAGAAACCAACAACAACAACAACAACCTCTTGTGGCCAAAATGAGTATGACAACAAAATTAATTACATTTCCTAACAAATTAGCCCAGGGGACAAATTGCACGTGAGGCTAATGTGAAGCTTGTGAGGTTTCAGTTCAAATGTCTGTGCAATAGTCCAACACGTTACATTCCAAAACACAACTGTGATGACGCTGGAGAATCACTGGAACCCTCAACACTAACCTTTCCTATTCTGCTCTGCCAAATGAAACACACACACACACACGCCTGAGCACATCTGCATGCAATTCAGCACATACTGTTATCCTCAGATGTCAGGGGCTTTGAACTCTCAAGCCAAATCAATGAAATACTTTGTTTTAATACACTTTTGAAAAACTGATTCAAAAAAGAGTGTACATTGAGATGTTGTGGTGACCACAGGCCGATGATGACCATTTGACCTGACAGGCTGGTGACCCTAGTGAAATTGATCTGAGACCACCTCCATCGGTGAGGTATTGGAAACAGATGGGGACAAAAACAACATGAAGATGACTGGACAAGAGGGAGGACACACACACACACACACACACAGTTCTGAAAAAGCAGAGCGTGAGCAGGGAAATGAGTCATAATTTAATCGAAACAAATGAAGATTGTTTCCATGGAGCATAATAAAACACAAATGATCTGGCTGTTATGAAATGTGCAGCAAAGAAATGGGTTAATGCTTCCTTTCCTGTGTCCAGCAAATTAGTCTCATTCAATGAGAATTGTCTATGTACAGATCCATATTAAAATCTGCCCTGATTTAATCTCTCCACATGATGGTCTGATCAAATCTGCTAAACGTGACATGCTTACAAGTAAGAAATTTAGGAATCTAAACTCTGCAACTCAGTTCCATGTCTTCATGCATTGGTGCATAGTATCAGGTGACTGTCATGTGTTTTCTTCTGTTCCCTGTGCTGATGCTGGTTGGATTTTCTTTCCTTTGTTTATTCTTTGTTTTGACAAAGGACCAGTTGGGGTAGCCACAAGTTTTTAAAGCCTGCTTGATGTGAGTGTGTTCCTTTTTCTTCCCTTCTGTTTGGGATGGAATGTTTTCTGCTCTGTGTTGTAGGGTCCTGATTACGCTGAGTTTGTGTTCCAAGGGGTGGTGGGAGTCGAAGAGTAGATATTGGTCTGTGTGTGGGGGTTTCCTGTAAACTTCTGTGATTAAGGTCCCATCCTCTTCTGCAATTACCTTGCAGTCCAGGAAAGGTAGTTTTCTGAATGAGAATCTCCACAGATGCATTGGTGCAGCACATAGATTCCAACCAATGACTTCGGTTTACATTAAATTGTTGGAAGTTTTCCTGGAGAGTGAGATTAGCATGCACCACAGTACCGCAACGAGCAAGAGCAGTAAGTGTTATCTAAGTGGTATATATATATGTTATATTTGCGTTACATTTTAAAGACTACACCCGAATCCTCTCCTCCACTTGTTAATCATGACTCATTTCTGTCACTCAGGTAATACTTTGCACCCAGTTTTCTGACTGGCGTGCTTGGTGAGCCCACTGTTGACCGAGATGAGATGAAGATCTTTCTGTAAAACATTTTAATTTGACCGCACGTAAACTTTTTCCTTGTTGATTGAATCCGCTTGTCGTTTCCATTCGATTGTTGAAACCTCTCATGCATGTTTTCATAAATGAGCGGCGTTTGTCAAAGTCCAGAACACACAGTGGGAATTAAGGTCAGTAGTCATCATTCAGATTTGGAAATACAGATGCTAATACTGACAGTGGGGACATGTTGCCAAACAAGAACAACAGAGTCAACAAGTGAACATCAGTCAGATCTGCAGCTAACCCTCACAGGTTCATTTTTGTCATTTTGTTTTGTCTGAACACTGCTATATCACCGTCTTCTCCAGCAGACAGATGTTTCTGATTGAAAGGCTCTGGGAAACCAAACAACAGACATAGAAACTCCAGAAAGTGTCTGGACACTGTCCACAGTTTACCTTTCACACGTCCAGCACAGCTGGAGGCTGTCCCTCTGAGAAATGTTCTCACCTACTGGAATTATTCCATGCAGAGTGGCTGTGTCAACATGTCCTCACTCTCACTGTGAGGGACAATGTCCAGCTCGAGTCAGACACTGGCTCAGGGGCGTTACGCAGGGTTTGGACCAGGGAGCTGGCAGAAGTCTGATTCATGCTCAGGTCGGCTGATACATTCACACACAGCTGGCTGGATAATGCTAAGAGCTTAGCTTCGAGAGCAGCACTTAACAGCAAGCTGTTCCATACGAGCGGGTAGAGACCAAAACAGAGCTTGAAGAAACTGAAGGCAAACTTAATGGATGCTTCCACTTCCTGTGCAAACAAACAAACAACTGAATATAAGCTTCGGTTATTGTTGGTGTTATTTCAGGGCAACATAAATGGATCCAGCTTCCAACATGAACATGTTCAAAGAAATATTTCACTTTTCTCTCATGTTTCAGTTTATCAGACTTTAAACTGCTGAATATTTGCCAAGGCAGACCAGGTATTTAAATGCTCCGGACGTGCTGCCGGACTTATTCATTTTCAGTATTCATTGTTTAGATAGGATGACTTATTTCTCCCCCAGGGCGTTTACAGTAGCATCAGCATGGCAGCAGAGAAACAAATAAAAATATATATATTGTGAAATACTATATACAAAAAGAAGTAGTGCAGGTTTTGATGGGAATAAGAATCTACCATAAATGCTTCTTTGTTTAATGAAGTTGGGAGTCTTTGCAAACATTTGTTGTCCTGCATAATGACAATAAAGACTCTTCAATGAGTCTTACAAAGAGACAAGAGGAAATGTGGGGCTGAGCTACGGAGGCGTTCAACTGAACCATACGAAGTTGAAGAACACTCCTGATGCGGACACCTACAAACCAGAGTCAAAGTCTCTTCTTCTCTTTCTCTCCTCCTTTCCACGTAGGAATGTCACATGTGGCAGATGCTCCTCCCCTCTGCTCAGAGTTGGGTGAGGGGAAAAGGGGGTGAAGGGCCATGAGGGAGAGATGTGACCGAGGAGTGTGTGGGAGAGGAGGAGGGAGCAGGACGAGGCAGGGGTGTGTGTGTGTGTGTGTGTGTGTGCGTGCAGCTCTGCTGCTGGAAATCCATTTCCTCTGCTCTGCCAGGACGCTGCATTAAAACTTCCAAGCCCTCAACATTCTCCTCCTCTCCCACGCTGACCTTCTCCCAGGGAGGAGGAAGCTCTGCAGACCCCAAGAAGCTCCTCCGTTTGTTCTCTCCCTCCTCCCTTTCATGTGAGAGCTGAGGCAGCTGAAGCTCTGCGTCTGCAGGTCAGATGTTGTGAGCCCACAGTTCTTTTCTCAGCTCGTTTGAGAAACAGGGAGCACGTCTGCTTTGTTTCCTCACGATTTTTTTTTTTTGTCTTCGTTGGAGAGATGAGGGCCGAGGCGCTGCTCCTCTGGGGCGGCTTGACCCTGTGCTGCATCCTGATCTGTGCAGGAGAGGAGGTGCAGGAAATCTCCAGAGGCCGGGCTCGGGCAAGAGAGAGTAAAGGAATGGTCAAGCACGGGCGACAGGAGGAGCAGGACAGGGATGTTTTGGTGTCAGACGAACCTGCTGACGCAGTGGAAGCTGAGAAGACAAAGCCAAAGAAGAAGAAAACCCCTGAGGAGATTGAAGCAGGTGAGCAGGAGGCTCAGCAAAACGTCTTCAGCGAGCCCTCAGTTCAGATGATGGACATGTCTGTGCATGATTTATATTGTTTTACTCTTTTTTTCTGGCTTCACCTCCCTGGGCTTTAAAGGACACACAGGCAGGACAATGTCCCCTGTCTCCAGCTGTCTCTCTATGTTCATCCAGAGATGTTCTCCTCTCAGAAAATACATTTACCGATTGTTAAGAAGCCATGGGGTTGAGACGACCATGCAGAAATGATTAATTCCAAGCGTATGTTGGCAGACACCCTGTTCTTGCACGACCTGCTCTCTGTTCTGGGAAGTTGTGAAAACAACTGTTACACGTTAAGGAGCCTGGCCCAGCCTTTACCGTCAGAGCGGCGTCTCTGCCTCCATTCTGTCTACAACAACTCGAGCAAAGCGTGAGCAACAGCAGAAATATTTCCACTACTATTTTCCACAAGTGAGCAGACGGGATTTAGGAGAGGCCCAGTGGGACTGGTGTAAAGGCACTGATGTTCGGAACGTTAACTTTCCGCTGAATGAAGCAAAACCACAGGCCGGGCAGCCAGAGCGTTTCATGTGTGGCTGATTTGTGTTACATAAAGGCCATAATTGACTAAACCTGAGACACCAAACCCTCTGTCAAGCTTGGTTTGTCCAGGGGACGACTTTGCTGACTGTGCAGAATACCTTGCTCCTCCAGGGTCACAACCTCAGAGCCTGTCATTAGAATGAATGCTGCTATCTCCTGCACAGTTTATGGAAAAGGCTTTTGATAGTGATTTACTGTGTGCGTGGGCCAGTTAACCTTCGAGGGGGCCCAGTGGAAAAGCCTTGGGTTGAGCCACAGCTCATCATACATCATTCTTACAACAACACAGACTGTGACCTCAATAACTTTGCATGAGATAGAAACAGAAAGCTTATATGAGCCGAGATGACCTTGGTTCACTGCTTCACAACTCTCTGCTCGGGTGTTGGACTTCAGTTCATTGTGTCAACAGATGATTTACATGAGCATAAACCATATTACACACTTTCTGTGAGCCTGAACACTTACGGGAACACAGGAGGCCTCAGGCCTGGGTGTCATTCTGCTATGACTGCATGTTACCATTACACAGCATTTGGCCAGAGAATGACGTGCAAAAAAATTACGTAATTAAGTATTTGTGCCAGGGATAGAACAACAATAACTTTCTTTCACTCTCTCGTGTTGTGTTTAATGTAAATCGTAAAATCAAAACATCCAGAAACGGTGACTGACACAAGTCTATAGAGTCTACAGAGTCATTTGGCAGACACTTTTACCCAAAGCAACGTACAAGCAGATAAAACCAGTCCATGCGCTCTGAGAAAGTGACGGTGTGACAGACTGCTGTGTTAACGCCCAGTGGAACATCAGGAGCTGAAGAAAACAAGCAGCCCCCTGTGATGTGGGGCCACACTAAACTCTGAAGCACTTTGAGCATCTGCTCTGTGTCATTTTCTGGGTAGCTCCATGTGAAACCACCTATTTCATACTTTCAAGTTCTGGAGAGGGTGTAATGCACCACCTCTGCATCTGGCTGGAAACGTCTGAAGCCCCCATCCACCTCTGCGTTTGTCTGGGAACTTCATATCTTTCAAGGCTGGGTTTGAACACCACTGGTTGTTTGTGCAGTCACAGTAAACCACTGCTGACAGGGCATCAGTGGTGTGTGATCGTAGGAATAGGATCATTGACCACATGCTGAGCAGCTAAGTATGAGCATGGCTCTGATGGATGAGAGCTGCAGATAAACCAGCAAACACAAATATTAGCTTGCAGATGCTATATTCAACTTCACAGTTCAGTTTGCCATTCACAAACACACACACACACCTTCATACAGTGTGTGCATCTGTTAGGAGAAATCCAGAGTTCAGTGTCTTACCCAAGGACACTCTGGCGGGCAGATGGGGAAGACTGAACAGGAGACAGCTGCCATGTGACTCAACAGTGAATGACAGACAACTGGCCCTCATCAGTTTTAAAGTTATTTTCAATTTGTTTTTTTATGGGAGCCAGCTTTAGCACAATAATTCCCTGAAATGTTCTGAACAATTCTGATTAATGGAGAAGAGCGGCACTTGCTCGTTGTATCTGGCAGCCTGTGCTGCAGTAGAGCCACCTGGCAAATATACAAACTTTTGTTCACCTAGAATCATCTCCGACAGTGAAAAAGTAACATGTTGATGAATAAGCTTTAGCAAGGTGCAATAGGTTTATTTTGAAACGTGCTTTACACTGAGCTTAGCTTAATGTGGCCTGGTTGCGCAGTGATTGATACTGAGCTTCACATTTCGCAGAGATCTTGTGTTTGCCTTTTGCACCCTCCACTTCAACTCTGTCTCCTCTCATACGGGGATTCTGTCACTCTCACAGTGCACTACTGTGCAAGGAGAAACTATCTGGGGGATTATTGGCAGAGTGCTTTCTTGTTTGGTTTCAGACCACTTGGCTGAATTCTCCTTAAAGCCCAGGTCCTGCTGACTTCATTTGCCCCAGCATCGTCTGTCTGCCTGTTTCAGTTTTATCTGGCACAGTGTTTGTCGTAAATGCATATGTTCTGACTCACAAGATAAACAGGCAGTAAAGACGGACTGCAGACACTGGGCAATAAACATTCAAATTACCCCAAGCAATAAAACGTACGGAGACCCTTGCATCACTGCTTTACGTGCCTTTCTCTGTTACACGTCCATAACTGAAGGTTTCCCTCTTTTAATCTCTCTGAAGCCAAAGCAAGGAAAGCTGCTGAAAAAGAAGCCAAAGCAAAGAAGCAGAAAGCTCCTAAACCAACCAAAAAGCCAAAGGCCCCAAAACCCACCAAGAAACCCAAAGCGCCAAAGCCCACAAAGAAGCCTAAGGTGCCCAAACCCACCAAGCAAGCGAAGACCACAACAACCACAGAGCTGCCAAACATCAGGCCTCCTTCTCTGGAGGAGGAGGAGACGCTGGTGACTCACCCCCCCTGGGAAACATGTATGTTACTGAGGACGTGTATTTACTGTTGACAACAACATCGTGGATGAGTTGAGTAAAATGGGAGCGCACCACCTTCTCTTTATCCTCACAGTGCCTCAATCTGTGACCCCAAAGGAGCCTGGATGGGAGGAGCCTGTCGAGCCAGACCTGGGTAAGAAGAAGACTCACTGTCACGGTTCACTGAACTGGTTTCTGGGCCTGGTCGTATTCGAACATGCTAGAAACAAACACACTTAAATGCCCAGAGTCTTTAAACACATTTCTAAACAATAACGTTACATAACTTTTAAAGAAGACACGACGCCAAGGTTTTATTAAACCTTTCTTGCAAGAGCTTGGTTAGAAGCATATGGAGGCACAATCAAAGCAAAAAATGATAGATAAACAGGTAATCCTCTTAATCATCACTGTAAATTATTACAATTACTATCAGCTTTGAGTTAAGAAAACATCAACTGGGCTGTGTTTTTTTTTTTTTTCAGATTTGATGCGTCGCAAGAAAATAACCACAACTACTGAAGTCATCATGTACATACCAGGTACTCCTTGTTGTTCAAACTTTGACACTACTTTTAAACAGTGAGTCGATTTTTCCCTTTACTGCCAAGTTGGGGATAGAACAACTTGATACAGAAAATATATCTCATATAGGGCCTGATGACCTGGAAATATCATATTGCCTACATCAGGTTCATTAGAAAATCTCTTTAATATTTTTGACATCTGTTTGCTTCTGCTTCAGAGGAGACCACCACCGTTCCATTTGTCGGCCCCTGGTATGAGGAATATGATTATGATGACTGTACGTGCACTCCCTCCTAATTAGGTTTACTGCATATATACTGTATATATGTCTTTATATGTCCATCACTGACAGGAGTGGTTTTCTGTGTCTGCTCCTCCCTCCACAGTGGCTGCCAAGAAACAAGAAGAGGAAGAGGAGAGAGCTCGCAAGGAAAAGGCAGAGAAAGGTTTATTATTTTATTTATTCCGATCACGTTGTTTAACTCTCTTGCGGAATTTGTTTTGAATTAGAAGAAAGACAGAACAACACCAGAGCTGTTCTAATTCTTCAGGGCTTTGCCATGAAAGAGGAGCTCACAGCTGCTCAGTTATACTGTCAACAGCTGGTTGATGTTTTCATGTGAGAAGGCAGGGGTGGGGGGGGTTACAGACAGGATCTATTTGATCATTTTGGAGTCTTTTGCAACGTCCTGCTAAAAACCATATGCAGCCTTTGAAAACTGCTCCCAGAAAATTCCATGTTTGACTGACCTTGAAGATATGAGATCAGACCAAGTGCGCCGACCCAAACTGTAGACAGGAAACACTTGAGGAGTGAGGGAGTGCAAAGGAAGGTGCACTGTACGAGCACATATGGAAAGATTTTTGTGTGGGGGATGACTGGAGAGCGAGGTCCACGCGAACACATCTTGGCATCACATCTTGTTTTTCCATTGCACGCTGAAAGCCGAGCGACTGAGGAAGAAGTGGGAGGAAGAGGAAGAGGAGAGGCTGAGGCAGATTTCAGTGCCCACTGTACCGAAGAGTAAGATAACGATTTGAATTCTTTAGTTTGCTTGTCTCTCACTTTTTTGCATTAGCGTCAGGTTTGTTACTCAAACGACATCTTCATTCATTAATCATTTTCTGAGCATCTAAAGAATGATTTTGACTTTGACTTTGAGTTTTTTCTTATCCTTTCAGAGTGTCCCCCTCTCGGTTTGGAGTCTCACCGGGTCGAGGACGACCAGCTGCTGGCATCCTCTCAGTCTCACCATGGCTTTGCGGCTCAGAGGGGGCGGCTCAACATGCAGGTAGACTGTGCATTAGCATTCACAGGGGTCCAGCTCTCACGGGGGATGTGTGGTGGGTCTGCTTGAAGCTCAGGCCTGTGGTCACCTGCAGGGCTCTGAGAACGAGGACGATCTGTACGGCGGCGCATGGTGTTCAGAGCCGGAGGAGCGAAACCACTGGTTCGAGGTGGATGCCCGCAAAGAGGTGGAGTTCACGGGGGTCATCACTCAGGGGAGAAACTCAGAGCAACAGTGAGTCCTGCTACTCACTACTTTCTACAACTTTTGAGATATCTGATCTGATGTTGTCATGAATGCTGCTTTCAAATAAAAGTAAAAAGTGTTCTGTCACTTAATTCCAATAGGACATGAAGTTTTTTTGCTCTTCATTACCTCATCATAGCTCTTACTTTGGGCTTCACCACGTCCAGATATACTGATTGGTGCAGCTTTGTCATTGACATGTAGTTAATAGAATGCATTTTTTATTTTACTGGTAAAACTAGTCTCTATGTCAATAAAACATTTCTTCTTCTTGCCAGTGAGGATTTTGTGTCCTCCTACTTTGTGGCCTTCAGCAACGACAGCCGTGACTGGACAATCCTTCACGATGGCTATGCTGAGTGGGTGAGTGACAGGGAAACGACTCTCAGTAGCCACTGTTTAGGCCTGTGCAGCAACACATCGTCTCCCCTCTGTGGTTCTCTCCTGCAGCTGTTCTATGGAAATGTGGACCGGGACACGCCGGTGATGAACCAGTTTTACACACCCGTGGTGGCGCGGTACATCCGCATCCTGCCTCAGAGCTGGAACGGCAGCCTGTGTCTCAGAGCCGAGATCCTGGCCTGTCACTTCCCCAGTGAGTACCACATCTATCATCTCCCATAACTAGTAGCTACGGAGGCCCTAAAGGGCAGACATACTGTACATACAGTGCATACTTATGCTTTATTTCCTCCGTTTTCCCGTGATGACGCATTAGTTCACTGTCTGCGTGAATAAAATTCATGTTACAACAGATGTTTGTCAGCTCACTCCATGGCTCGCTAGTAACATCCAGTTCTTTAAAGCGATAATACCGACAAAAAAGAACTTCCACGTTCAGCGTGCACATCAGTGTGCTCCTTTCACTCCAGAGAAACTGAACACAAATAACTGTTTCCTGCAAAGATTTCATAGACTATACTATTGTTTTGTTTGCTCGAGATGAATGAATGAATGAAGAATGAATGATCTTGTTGTCATGGGAAAACGGAGGAAATAAATTGTATGTATGTAAGGCCTTTTAGCAGGGACACTAACACAGTGTCAACACTGGAGGTGTAGTCTGCTCTCAGCCTGTTGTCTATTTCAGGCAGTTATCTCAGTGAGAATGAAGTGAACGCATCGGACGACCTGGACTTCAGACACCACAACTACAAGGAGATGAGACAGGTTTGGCTGTCTGAGTGTGACATAAAGAGCAGCGGATCATTCTTCCGACAGCGGTTTCACTGATGTGGCGTTCCCGTGCCTCCCTCCAGATGATGAAGGTGATAAACGAGGAATGTCCCAACATCACCAGGATTTATAACATCGGCAAAAGCTCTCAGGGCCTGAAGATGTATGCCATGGAGATATCGGACAACCCAGGGGAGCATGAGACAGGTACGAGGCAGATGATGATGAAAACACTGAAGCAGCAGACGTGTTTTATATTAAGGTATACATGTTTTTGTTGATTTTCATATTGTTATAATTGTACTATGAGATTATATATTTTAACAATATATATGGAGATATTTCACTAGGTTTCTGACTCCCCATTCAGTGTAGGTTATAATTTGTTATATTGTCATATGTTACTAGTAAATTAGTTTACATTTCCTACAGTGCAACTCAGTGGTCTTCACACCTTCTATCTGATACATTTTGTTCAAACTCAACAAGATCCTCACAAACAAGTCACACAAAAAAACATTTGATCTTGTTATGTGTCAATATTATTGTACACTAATTTAACGAATCAAATGTGTTCTGGTGCTGATTACTGTTCTGCTGTATTTACACCAGGGGAGCCAGAGTTCCGGTACACAGCTGGTCTCCATGGTAACGAGGTGCTGGGCCGGGAGCTCCTCCTCCTGCTGATGCAGTTTCTGTGCAAAGAGTACAACGATGACAACCCCAGAGTGCGCCGCTTAGTGGACGGAGTCAGAATACACCTGGTGCCCTCTCTCAACCCAGATGCATACGAGCTGGCCTACGAGATGGTAAGATATTGTCACAACAGAAAAAGATTTGTAGCCCCAGGCGAGCACTTGAACCTTGACCTTACATCTTCTGTCCAATCAGGGCTCAGAGATGGGGAACTGGGCACTGGGCCACTGGACTGAAGAAGGTTACGACATTTTCCAGAACTTCCCGGACCTCAACAGCATCTTGTGGGGCGCTGAGGACCGAGGCTGGGTCCCACGTATAGTGCCCAATCATCACATTCCCCTCCCAGAAAACGCCCTCAATGGCTCTGTGAGTTTGTTTAGTGTCACTAAGGGCAGACTTCATACATTTAACTTCGGAACAATTTAAACATTCCTCTGTACTCCTTGCTGTCACAGCTTGCTGTCGAGACAAAAGCCATCATCTCCTGGATGCAGCGTAGCCCATTTGTACTGGGAGCTAATTTGCAAGGAGGAGAAAAGTTGGTCGCCTACCCGTTTGACATGATGCGCCCACCAGCTGCTGTAAGGCTACCAGACAATTTGAACCATTAGCTTCCCAATATCTACCCATATAATCATCCTGTGCTGCCCTGATTTTGTTAAGTTGACCGACAGCAGACGCTGGAGGACTCACAGCGAAATGAACGAAGAGACGTGGGCCCGAATTCAGCGGCAGACTGAGGGAGCTCTTAAGGAGACGCCGGACGACGCCATGTTTCGATGGTTGGCCATGTCGTATGCCCACAGCCACCTGACCATGACTGAGACCTACCGGGGTTCCTGCCATGGTGATGATGTCACAGGGGGACAGGGCATCACCAACAGAGCCAGCTGGAAGCCGGTGGTGGGCAGTAAGTGTATAGTACAGTCCTGCATGCAAGTCTGTTGACTGTTCATTTGTTGTTTGCATACATGCACAGAGCACTGGGACTCAAACTACTTACTTTCTGTTTAGTGGACGACCCACTTCACTCTGTTAGACACAGCAATCCACTACCAGGAAAAAAGATAGATCAGATCTAGGCACCTCTTCATTGTGAGTAGGGTGTCACTGCTTTGAAGCTTGGGTGTCAACCCTCCATTGCAAGCACCCTACTCCCCCAAACATCTGCTCCCCAGGCGCTAACCGCCTAATGCTCATTTACGGATTGGTCAAATTCAGTGTAGACAATAAATGGATTTCTTCTCCTTCTCTCACCCAGGTATGAATGACTTCAGCTACCTGCACACTAACTGCTTCGAGCTCTCCATCTTCCTGGGCTGTGACAAGTTTCCCCATGAAAGTGAACTTCCTCTCGAGTGGGAGAACAACCGGGAGGCTCTGTTGTCCTTCATCGAACAAGTAAGCGTTGGCGTTCTCATCTTGAAGTTGCTGTGGTGAGATCCTGAGAGCAGGTGGCCACGGTGTCAAATATGAAGATAGGTTTTCATGGCTCTGTTCAGACAGACAAGAGCAGTGCATGAAGATTCCCAGTTTCTCATTAATTCCAGTGACCACACCAATGGTTACCCTGACAGTGGTCACACCCCTGGCCTTTATCTGGAGACGGTGATGGTTAAGAAAATGAAAAAACAAATTCTGCAAAAAGGAGGTAGAGAAGTGATGGCAAGCTGATTCATGCTGCTGGTGAGCATATGTTTTTAGTCTTCCTTAGGA
The DNA here is from genome assembly GCA_016785235.1 of Pseudorhombus dupliciocellatus. Classification (NCBI taxonomy): domain Eukaryota; kingdom Metazoa; phylum Chordata; class Actinopteri; order Pleuronectiformes; family Paralichthyidae; genus Pseudorhombus; species Pseudorhombus dupliciocellatus. The sequence continues at coordinate 1,709,356 of JAFBJW010000022.1, forward strand.
CTTTATCTACTGTACTGTGATGTTTTCCGGCACAGGTAAATCGAGGGATAAAGGGTGTTGTGAGAGACGTCGATGGAAATCCACTGCCTAACTCCACCATATCAGTGGAGGGAATACGGCATGATGTCAGAACTGGTATGTTGGCCATGAAGACAAAGATATTTTGCAAATCAGATCCTAACTTCCCAACATTGAATTACAGCTGTTGGTGGAGATTACTGGCGACTCTTGAATCCTGGAGAGTACAAGGTAACCGCCAAAGCTGACGGCTACACCCCTCAGACCAGACTCTGCATGGTGGGCTACGACTCTGGAGCGACTCCGTGCAGCTTCACCCTGGCAAAATCCAACTGGGACCGGATCAAACAAATTATGGCGCAGAACGGCAGGAGGCCCATACGACTGATCCCGAAAGTTGTGAGAACCACAACGGCCAGCCCCGTGACCGTCAGCCCTATCACGGAGATAGATGAACACGCCATAGCCCAGAGAGCAGAGCGACTGCGGCGGCTGCGGATCATCCGCCTGCGCAGGCTGCGTCAGCAGAGATTAAGGGCCGGTCAGAGTACCACCCCTAGTACTACTACTACTACTACCACCACCACTACAACTACGACAACAAAAGCCACCACCACCACTGCACCACCTGAAACGGAGAGAACAACCTCCTGGTACGACTCGTGGTTTCCTGTGGACAGCTGGTCGACTGAGAACCCATTCGACAGCATCATTTTTGATTCAGGGCCCACGCAGGACTACCCCTTCGAATACACTATCGACTGATCACTGCACTGTATGAACACCGTAATAACCACTTCATGATGCTGCAACACCATAGCTTAATACACATCACACAGGTTTTTAAGTGTGTCCCCTCTTGGGTTCACCTTTGAGTCCAGAAGAAACAGCTTTTTACTCCAGATCTTTGTTTATTGTAAAGATGTTTTTATCGAGAATCAATCTGGAAGAGAAAGCCTCTGCTGAGCGGAGACTATTTGACACACGTTTATTTGGGTCTGCTCAGTAAAACTAAATACAGTATGTTACAATACAAATATCATTGTATTAGACAAATCTATGTACAATTTCACTTTCTGTAGCCTAACGATGTGATTGCTAGCTTCAGTTAAACTGATTTATTGTACTGCTGAATGCATTTAAATAAAACAATGCTATTTTCTAAAAATGTTGTGGTTCAGGGTTCGTGTTGAGTCATTTATAATCACCTCAAAGACTGGAGCCATTGAGTGGCAATGACCCACCCACTGATTGAAAACATTAACTAAAGTTGCAGAAAAAAACGACTCCAAAGAGAAACAAACCCAGGACCTTGTTACTGTGAGGCAGCAGCACGAAGCAGTGCGAGTGATCCTAAAGTGCATGAGACGTGCTACAGAAATATAGTTTGAATGACTGAAAAAAAATCAAACACAAATACTCGGTTTTGTTTATTTTAATAAACATATTATAAATGACATCATTACAGATACTTTACTCCTGTCTGCACTCAGCACATCATATTTGGATTTAACAAAAAAAAAAATCCACATTCCAACTGATTCTTGTATTTTCTTGTGTGCACACAAGTCAATTCTGTCCATGGCCCGTAAAGCTTGTGACGCGAAGAACACAGTTTCTATTTGTCTCAACTGGTCCAACATGGAGACAAGACAATCCTCCTGGCCATGTTCATGTTTACTGCAGCTGCAGCTATGACTGCGCTGCTTTGCCTTTCCTGCCTCTCCCTCCGCTGTGTCTGAAACTCTTCAGCGGGTTCGACCCCTTGCTGTTCCTCTACAAAGAGATAAGATCAAGTTACAGTGTTTAACACACATAACATTCAGTTCTTTGTAAAACATCCAACAACATTCGGGAAATAACAGGGAACAAACACTATGTTTGGACACACACCAACAATCTGAGCTTGACAGATGATAGTTAAAGACAGACCCTAAATATTGATGGTTAGAAAACTGCTCTTTTCTCTCTCTTTTCCATCCACCTCTGCTCTCGTTTCAATCTTTCCCAGTTCTGCTCGTCTGTGTGGAGTTTACATAATGGCTGCTGAGGGCTCCAGCTGCCTCCCACTATCCCACCCCCAGTTAGGTTGTCCTGAGTGATCTCATCACTGGTCCAAGTTCAGGTATGACTGCACCCAAACACATCATGAGGTCAGATCACCCAGTCCACAGTCAGTATGCATTTGTGCCACATGGAGGACAGCCTTCTCAGCTCATGTCGTATGTTGAGTTGTTTAGGGTCACGTTTTAAGACTTTCCACCAAAGAATGATTGGTGAGCAGAGCAGAGCTGCTCATTAATCGTTTCAGTGCTGACTCATTGTGCTGTCTCTCTCCCCCGTGCTTACCAAACATCGTCATTGGACACAACTGAAGCTACAGCTGAATTTTTAAGTCTCATTACATCTGCGTGATTTCAATTTTCACTAAAAGTAATGCCATGTTCAGAAGTTTCACAGTCAGTTTGAGTCTCACCTTGAAACTGCTCTTGACGACTCCTTCAGGTTTGTCCTTCCTCTTCCTCCTCCTTTTGCTGGACAGCGGATTGACCACACCCCTCAGTGTCTCAGGAACTACAGGAAGTTAGTGATAATGATGAAACCATGATGTCGTGTGTGTGTGTGTGTGTGTGTGTGTGTGTGAGAGAGAGAGCGAGAGAGAGAGAGAGAGAAAGTCGTACTGAGGTAGTCTGGGATGTTCTTCAGGTGTGGTTTGATGACAGCAGGATGGAGGTCTTTATCGTGTCTGAGCAGCTGCAGATCTCTGGGGTTATCCTCGAAGTATGTCTGAGCGAGAGCAGAACCAGACACACGTACAGCATATACATGTATGCATTCATATTTTCAGATGAGTGACGTTCACTCACCTTGAGCTTTTCAGAATTGAGCAGCTCCTGTTTGATCTCTTTCAGCCTGGCCTCCTTCACTGCCTGCTTTGTCACAGAACGCATGGCATCCTACACAAACAGGAGAGTCATCATCTGGACGAAATAACTCGGCCGTGTATGGTAAGTAGGACTGAACCATTCTGGAAAATAATCAAATTGGGGTTTGTTTTCTTCCTCAATGTTGTGATTGTGATTTAATCATTTTTTTCAAGGTGCTCTTCTCATTCATTCACATAACTGTTCTTATCAGCGAGGCTCATGCCGATATAAAGGCAAATGAAGCATGAAGTAATATTAAACACAGTTCATTTATATACTTCAATTTGTAAAATACATGCATACATGGTGCGTTTAGCGGCGGCGCGTAAAAACATGTTTCCACATGCTAAACATGAATTAAATGGTTGTAATGGCTGTAAAAACAGGACGTGCGGGGGACATGCCCCCGCTTACCCCACATCCGCTACACACGTGTAAGTCTCATGAGTGGCATCTATAGTGAAGCACTGTTGACTTGTCTCTCTGATCCTCTCTGCTCCGTTGCTCGCAAGTCACATGACCGATCGCGTGACTGGTCAAATTGCAGCCATTGCGATTAGGAAATCACGTTTTATCACAAATGAAATCATTCAGCCTTAGTAGTAATAATAATGATAACAACAATGACTTCTTGACTTACCCTGCACCTGTACCTGAAGCCCTCAATCTCTTCCATCTTAAACTCATAAGGTTTCAGAACAGAATCAGCATTGTCTGGAAAGCAAACGTGAAAGCGAAGTTTAAAGTTTAAAGTGAAATTATGAGAGTGAAAGGTAAAATTCTCATGGCATAAAGTTACCTCCTGCCAGAGCCTCCTCCACCTCTGACAGCAGAGCAAGCTCAGTGTGCGAGATGAAGGACAGAGCGCTGCCGTGGTTGTCCGCTCTCGCCGTTCTGCAACACAGAGCAGAGACAAGCTTAGCGATGGTTATGAATTCAGTCATTAAAGAGGGAGTGAGGTGAACGCGCCGCTTACCTTCCGACTCGATGGATGTACGACTCCACAGTCGTTGGGAAATCAAAGTTGATGACATTGGCAACATTTTGGAAATCCACCCCTCTTGACACTCCATACTCCTTGTCTTTGCCCCTTTAAACACATCAACACAAAAAGGATGCATTTGGTTTCACCACCTGAGAATAAAGCTCTCCACACCAGCAAACTGAGACTCAGTGACCCTGGTTAGACCTTGTATCAACATCTGTTTCAGGGACAAAGGGTCCAAAGTGGACAGCGCTGAGCTCATCTGATCACACCAGGTCTTAAAATGCATTCTGAACACCCACAGGCTAGCTGAGAGCAGAGAGAGCAGCAGATGGACGCTCAGCTGAAACACGCTATGAAGCTCTGTGAGGCCGAGGGGAGCTTCAGACTCGGTGTCAAATCCTAGTGTTCTTCAACATCCATGATTAAAACCACTCCAAGGCCTACTCACTTTGCTCCTCTCTCCGTGGCCTTTTTCTTCTTCCCTTTGCCCGCACTCGTCTGTGGAGCTGCAGCTGGATCGTCCAGACTCTGTTCATCTGTGGCGATGATGTAATCATAAAATCCCTGGTTAAACTGAGTGATGATGTGACACCTGCGCAGGAGGAGAGGGAAACATGAACAAGAAAAACATACATATACAGATACAGATACAGATCTATAACGATCTTAAAAAAAGGAATTCAAGGTTGCCTTCAAGTAACAGCCATGACATGGTGACTGAGAATATCCAGACATGTTGGCCAAGGCTTAAAAAATAGTGTCATTGTTTGTTTTTCTATTCGATAGCATGAATAACAAAAACATGTATCTTTGTCAAATATTAAATCGTCGTCCTCTCTCACCTGGACTGGACAGGCAGCTCAGAGTTGAGCACACAGGCGGGGATACTGAACTGTTCCAGGAACAGCTTCAGTCTGTAGCATCTGTCCAGTGCTCCCACAAACACCAGCGTCTTCCCCTGGACCAGTCGCAGCTTCAGCAGCGTGTAGATGAGCAGGAACTTGTCCTCCTCCTCACATTTGATGCTGTACTGCTGCAGTTGGCTGCTGTCCGGGAGCTGAGAGCCCTGAAGCTTCAAGATCACCTGCAGGAGAGGGAACATCGGAAAATCAAGCCCAGCGACTGCAGGACCCTTCCTACTGTGTGCGTGCGGCTGAAACGCGGACACTGTGAAACTGTCAAGACCTTGAAGGGGAAAGTGACATTACAGGGTTGTGCAGCAGCAGCTCCTTCAGGGCCTGGACGTCCTCGGTGAGAGTAGCGGACATCAGGAACGACTGGTAGATCTTCGGCAAATGACTGTGACACAGAAGTGGTCAATGAAAGCTCACACAGAGGTCCAAACTAGACGTTAACTCATCAGGTGGAAACACAATGATGCGTCGTGGCAGCAAATCAAGAACGGACTCACCACAACAGGTTCTTCAGGTCGGCCTCAAACCCAAAGGAGAAAAGTAAGTCAGCCTCGTCCACCACCAGCATCTCAAGTGATGAATGCAGGGCCAGGTTCTGGGCACTGAGGTGGGCCAGCACGCGGGACGGTGTCCCCACGACCACATCAGGCTTTTCCATCAAGATAGGTCTGTACCAAGAGCAGCCATCAATAACAAAAATAATAATTTTACACTTTTACAACATTAAAAAACAAAACAAATTTCTGACTCTAATTGAAGAAAAAGCCTGAAACAAAGCAGGAGACTGAGGAAATTGAAGTTTTAACCAAATATGTTTGGCATCCAGTGTTCACGGTCAATGAAAATCTTTGGTCTTTCAATCATCGATTGACACAAACTTCTCTGCCGCTCCTTACAGATGCAACTGAATTGATGTGACACCGTTATTTAACATTTAAACATGACAGTATTGCACAGAGAAACTGCAGCCCAACCTCTGCGAGGACAGATCAGCCTTGCCGGAGATATCCGCCACCCGCACATCCCTTGAGCAGAACGCCGTCAGCTGTCTCATCATGGTCTGCACCTGACGGCCCAGCTCTTTGGTTGGAACCAGGATCAGAGCCCTCACGTCCTGCTCACGAACGCTCTGAACACAACACCGAACACAACACCAAACACAAGAGTAAGACAGAGACCAGCATATGACAGCACTGGGATGTGGACTCCAAGTCATGGAAAGAGAATCTGGATGCATGTCCTGAGGCACAATCTGATCCTGAACCAGTTGAACCACTGGGCTGTTCTGACAACAAGACATCTTCAGCTGAGACCCGTGTCACTAAAAGTCAGTTTGTATCTGACACATCACATTCTTCATAAAATGCTGCCATCATCAACATTTTGCATCAAAGGATTAGTGCTCAGTTGTTCGTGACCCTGAGCAAAGATCCACAATGAGATATCCCGTCTCGTCTTGGTTTCACACTCACCTGTTTGGAGGCCAGGATGCGCTCTATGACAGGTATGGCGTATGCGGCCGTCTTTCCAGATCCTGTCCGGGCTCGAGCCAGAAGGTCTTTCCCCTCCAGAGCCAGAGGAATGGCCTTCTCTTGGATCAGGGTCGGCTGGGACCAACCCAGATCCGCAACCGCCTGGATCATGACAACAACAACATGTTTATGTTAGGTCATAGTTGTCAAAGGCTCTTCTGACCATTTACAACCAACGATTTACTTCATCCAAACCCAAACCCAAACACACACACACACACACACACACACACACACACACACACACACACACACACACACACACACACACACACACACACACACACACACACACACACACTCTCTTTCTCTCTCTCTCTCTCTCTCTCGGTGGCCGTGTTGAGAGGTCATTATATCGATCTTTCCTCGTGGAGTTTCCGGTTGTAAGTCCATGCTTGTCCCATGGATCATCACAAGTTCGTTTGCGGTGTGTTCATGTGTTGTTACCTTCAGCAGACGGTCGTCTAAACCCATCTCATGGAACTGCAGTCTGTCAGCAGCCATCGTTCTTCTCCACTCTCACATGTGCGTCGCAGGGTTTCTACGTCACGCTGCCTTCAGGTCCCATGCTCGGCCTCCGTCTTTTTACAAATCACCACAGTTAGTGTTTTCATTTTTCTTTACCTTTATCAAATAATAAATAAGCACGACCACACTTAAAATCAACCCGATTTTACTGTGTATTAGTCTAGTTATTCATGTTGTTAGTTGTGTATTTCTCCATTTTGTTTTCCTTATTCGTTAAAACTTAAATTATGAGGAAACTTAAACTTAGATGAATTATAAATAAGATGTCTGGCAGAGACTTTTGAGAGACTTTAACGCTTTCAAACTTACACACTGACCACAGAACTAATGCTTTCACTAACGGGGTTTGATGTTTCTATGACGGCGCCTCTGCCCGAGACGGAAAGTTAAACAACGGACTTTGAATGCATCACGTATAGTGCGCTCACGTCGTCGTGTGACCGACAGATGGCGGCAAACCCCCGCAGTGACCGACTCACCGACGTCACCAACACGTTCATTAATAACGAAATAAAAAAACACGCGCCATAGTGTCTGACCCGCGAGGCTCTGCCGTGGAAACAAAGGAACAGCACGCACGCGAAGCCGGGACACGGGCAGCGACGTCTTCACGTTGGTGCGCCCTCCTGCCGGGACCTGTTGAGGGGATGGAGGAGCTCCGGACGGAGGAGGATCTGTGAGGTGGATGCTCAGCCACGGACCCCCCCTCCATCACATCCATCCTCCCACAGCAGATCAATGAATCAACATGGCCGCGGAGGGGTTCCATCTGTAGCGCCTCGGAGACACGGAACACAGCAACAAGCAGGTAAAACAAATCACGTGGAGGGGAGCCGCGCGTGTTTCACGTGAAAGACGCGTCCAGTTTTCAGCAAACAGCGAGATCCACAGGTTCACATATTACATAACCTCAGGATATCATCCATTTCATTCTAGTCTTCCCTATTATTATTATTGTTGTTGTTGTTGTTATATGATTGACTGTTTGTGTGATGAGGGATCGATACAGGATCTCTCCACGATGAACCGGTGGTTCTTGCCCTCCCTCATTAGATGGCGTTCATGTCCCGGTTCTCCCGGTCCCGGAGCAGCTCCAGGTCTCCGAGCCGAAAAGACTCGGAGCGAGTCCCCCCGAACCTGAGCGTGTCTGAGCTGGAGCGGCTGCTGTGCACGGGCAAGACGGCGTGCAACCACGCGGACGAAGTGTGGCCACGACTCTACATAGGAGACCAGTGAGTTTACATTCATCTACAATGACGCTCTGTGTTGTTACAGGGAACTTAAAGGGACAGTTCACCTCCAAATGAACATTGCAGCCATATTCAATACAATTTAATTTAACAATCAACAATCAAATGCATAAAAAACAACATACATGTGTTTCATCCACGCGTCCGCATGCCCTGACGTCCAAACACGACTGTGAAAGAAAGTTCATATCTGAACAGCAGGGCTTACGGACATTTGGATAATACATTGGATTTGGCTATGACGCTGTTGTTGGACTCAATGTTTAACCCACCCCTCCATCGTCATAGTGCTGCGAAAATAATGAGTTCTTTTCCATTTCTGGATGAACGATCCCTTTAGTGCTGCAGTGTTCTGCCATGTGGCTCGATCTTTGATGTTATCCTAGGAGATAATAAGTAATAACGACAGTGGTTTTTAATGCGTGGTGGCTACTCCCTGCGAGGAGATGTGTAGTGGGACATACTGTAGTTTGAGGCAAAGTGGGACACTGAAACTTCGACTGTGAGACAACTTCTTTCCCATCAGTGCCCTGATTGCAACAGGGACTAAAAACCAATAATAACCAAAAGAAAAAAAAAACAAAAACAATCAACTAAATATTACCTACCTCGTACAAGGTCCATCTCTTCAGACAGTACTAATAACTCACATACTAATAGCATGCAAACAATGTTCTCTGCTGTATAGTTCACACTCAGCATATCAGTTTTCAGTGTTTTGTCCCATTGGAATCCAGTTAATGGGCCATAACAGACAATTCCTAAAGCCGTGACAGCGAACTACCTTCAACACGAAGAGAGAAGTGAAAATCCCTTCCTCTTGTCTGCAGAGATATCGCATCAGATCGGCGAGAACTGACCAAATTGGGCATCACACACATCCTCAACTGCGCTCAGAGTAAGTGGCGTGGCGGTGCCGAATACTACGCCGGCATGAGCATCACCTATCACGGCATAGAGGCCCACGACTCCCCCACCTTCGACATGAGCGTCAACTTCTACCCTGCAGCCGAGTTCATCCACAAAGCCCTGACCAGCGGAGGTGGGTTCCTGAACATCCCAACAGAGTGGGATTATGTTGATGGCTATTTGATTCAAAACCTTTTAAATATAGCTTTGGATAGGTATGTATAACTCAGGTTACTTTGCCTATATTAGCCTCAAAACCTCTCAAGACACACAAAGCAAAAACAGAATGAGGTAAGTTATTTAGAGCAGCACAGTATTATTTTTGTTTGGTTTGTTGTTGACCAATAACCTTTAGGAAATTATTCACAAGTAATGCTTGAAAAAATGAAATAGAATAAACGTATCTTTTGAAAACATTGACATTATGTATATATAACATGTATTTATTCCTAAGACTGTAGACAATGAAGTCTAGAGTCTGACTAAAAAAAAATAGGTAAATGCACCAAAACTTGTCACTTGTTTTCCATGTCATTGTGTGATGATTGTTAGCCCAGACCCTGAACCTAAGCATTATTACGAAAATGGAGGAAAACTATTAAAATTAACTTCAATAAAAGTAAGTAACTCATTACGTACAACCAAAGAAACCCTTCAAAATGAACCAGCCACAAAGAGCTTCGATGGATTTGGAGGAGGCATGAAACATATCAAGAGAAATGCCAGCTCCTATTGTTCCTGTTCTCTGTGTTCAGGGAAGGTGCTGGTCCACTGCACCGTGGGGGTGAGCCGCTCGGCCACTCTGGTGCTGGCCTACCTGATGATCCGACAGAACCTGACCCTGGTGGAAGCCATCAAAACAGTGAAGGACCACCGAGGTGTCATCCCCAACCGGGGCTTCCTGCGCCAGCTGAACGGCCTGGACGGCATCCTGAGAGAGAGCCGCAAGACGCCGCCGCAGAGCTGAAACCGCCTTAAGAAAAACACGCCGAGGTAGCAGTGCGCCCGGTTACACTGAGGGACAAGGAGCAGCCTGTGGGGGTCTGACAGGCAGCAGGGGATTCATTGTTCTTACAGTTAAAATCAAACACTGTCAGTGAAGTCCATGTTCTTAATGATGCAGCCCCCTCACTTCCATGAAGTCCAGTCAGTGTTACTGATCTGAGACGTGTCTCACGGGACATAATCATGACAGCCCATGACAAAGCAGCCCTGCCCTCAAAGCCCGGTCACACCAGCGTATAAAACACAGCAAAAATGCATCCAATTTTTAAAATGGGGAAGATTTTCTAATTTATTAGTCAGTGTTAGCATCAATCTCTCTGGACGTGTTGATGTCAGCCGCAGATATTTTCTCTTTCTGTCGTCAGGGGTGTTCTCACGTCGCTCTCTCCTGATGTCTCTGGACTTTTGTCTATCTGAGTCTGCAGCTAATCTGAATCCAGGAGTTCATTGCATGTCTGAAAGCAGCTTTATACTGTTTGTATTGTCGACAGTTATGAGGCAGGAGTTCATGAGTCACAGTTGGCTTCACTGGCTCTGAGGACGTTGCCATCTTCAGTGACTTAATGTGTGTGAGTAACTGGCAAATGAAGACAAACCAGGAAGAAGCTCAGGGAACTAACTGGATACAACTACTAGCAAACACAACACAGTCAAGCCTCTAGAAGTACTACTACTTCATGAATTCAGCTGTACTGCATTCTGGTGTGACCAGGCCGAGACGCAAGAGCTGCATCAGGGAAACAAGTGGCCCATTATCTCCCCTTGTTCTGATAAGGTCATACACACACAGTTGTACCACTGCCTCCTGGTGCCGTCCAGGGAAAATCGAGTTTATCTTGTGATGTCGTTGCTTATCAGTGAATCTGCTGAAAAATTTTAGGATTAACTGATTAATTGTTTGAAAAAAAATTAAAAGGTAAAATAAATAGTCAAAGTCTCAACATTATAAAATAGAGAAAAGAAAAAAGACTTGTCATTTCTTCGTTGATCAATAACTTCAAAATAATTAATTTTCTATCAAACAAATCAATCAATTAATTAATGATTTCAGTGTTTTTATCTGCGACTCTGGATCTTCTGTATAGAACTTTGAGGACTGAAGTGGCTCAGGGTGGGGAATTAGGGGGCCCCAAGTTTTTTTGCGGGGCCCTAAAATAACCAGACCTGGCCCTGGCCTCACGTGGGCTCCGCTGTCTTTTGTAATTGATGCAGAGGTCAAACCTGTGATACGAGGAGTCAGATAGAAGATTGTCGCTCTGCGATGACAGTTTCTTCTTCCGACGTCCTTCTTTACATTCAGCAAGTGTCATTAAGGAGCCCTGAACAACTCCCAGTCTAGTTGTAGCCCAGGTCTGAAACCAGCACTGTCATGTAGCCTGTAGATTATAGTATTACAGTGTATTACAATGTGTACACACCTGTGGTCTGTGGTGAGTTCAAGCATAGCAACACACAACATCATACATTGTTAGTGTTGAATTAATTCAGTTGATTGTTTTTTTTGAATGATATCTTGTATGAGATGATCGGAAATGCCGCCAGTAGACAGTGACTCTCACTTCCAGAGACGAGCATCATGTGTATGAGCCCATGAACCAGCCTGTTAGACAGAATCAGACCTAACTACTGGGTTCAAATCGATCCCTCAGAAGAAATCCAGTCCATCACTTAAACGTCACAGCGAGCGTTAGCGTCATGCTCTTAAGTGACAGTTCAATTGAACTGTGGGACTGTGCAGTGGGAGACAACACCACGCACGTGCCATTGTACAGCTACCAACTGCCTGGAGCACAGCAGAGCGCACGGGGCTGAGTCAAAGTCTGAGGGTCATTTGTTCCCACGCTAGTGAAAAACAATAGACGAACCAATGCTGAAGTTTTAACCAGCTTTTCAAATATCGTTGTGCGTGTTATTAATGATACCTCAAGTGTAATGTTTGAAACTATACTATGTGTGACTTGTGGTCTTTGTCCGTGGTGTGTCAACATCACCATTGGGGCGGGGTCTGAGAGCATTAGCCGAGCTTAGCATTAAGACTGGAAGCATGGCTAAATAGCCTGGTTCTGTTCAAAATTCAGAAATCATATCCTCCTCAAGCAGAAATGAGCCCACTGAATGTTTATTGATCCATACCCAAAACGGAATCACCTACATCAGTGCTAATGAGTGGGACTAAACCATGTCCAGTGACTGCAGTGAAGGAGAGTCTACACATGCTGAAGTAATAGTTGAGAGAATGGGTTCTGTACTTTACTTTTAAAGCAGCTGTTACAGCCAGCCTATGAAATCAGCTTTAGCGAACAAGCCTGTGAGTTCCACCTTGGTGAGTTAGTGGAAAACTGTTTCCACCGATGTGTCCAAATGACTTGTATTCCAGAACATCATCCCAAAGGTGTAAAATATGCTCCTATTAGTGACAGGGTTCAGTGTATAGAAAGCAGTGACATCTTAAGGTGAAGCTGCACCTTAATACCCCTCAGTTAAGCCAAGTTGTGAGTTAGCTCACTGCTAAGCAGTTAGCAAACTGACATTCAGCCGTTTTTACAAACTAGGCTAACTCTTTCTGCTTCCAGTCTAAGGTTAAGGTTTGTTATGCCACTTGATCCTGGCTGTGGTCATGGAATTATATTGAACCGAAAAAAAATCATTGATCTCATCAACTCGCTCTCTGCAATTACTTTTGTTATCAAAGCAAGAGATTATTAGCATTGTGTGTTAAATGAATACCAGTTTGTGTTATAGCTGGCTTCTTGGGGACCAAGTTGACCCAAAGGTCACGTCAGACCCGACACCTCAGATGTCAGGCAGCAGGTATTAATATCCTTGATATTCTCAATTGGCACGTTTAAACCGTCACATCACGGAGGAATCACTTTTAGACGGGGCCTCTTCAGCCGGCGCCATCTTTACCTTTGCTGTATTAGTTGTGTATGTTTTGTATTTGTGGTTTTTACTGTGACGTGAGTGGTCGTTCCTTGGTCTCGATTCCTGTTTGTAATTAATCAATATCATTTGTTCTTACAGCGACCTTTCTATAGGGAAACTTGAATTCTTATGAATTTATTTATTAGTATTATTATTATATATGAAGGAGTTGGCAAAGGAGACGTTGATGCCTTAACATGTCGTGCGTACTTCAAGTTGATTTTTAAGCCTGTGTTTCTATGTTTTTAATGTGATCACCACTGACAATTGAAACTTTGTTTTGATAACAGTACCAAGTGAAAAATAAAAAATAAACTTTTCACCTAATTGTTGTAACTAAAACGTTCTGTTACTATTATTGCGTGTCGCTCACCTAGCAGAGCACTCTTGGACATTGCCAGTTGTTTTGTTTTTCCCTCCTCACAGGTATTCCTAGGCTGTACATTTTTCATTAACCATTATTTTAATATTTGTTCCTGCAATGATTTACTTACACATAGATCCGAATACCAATGTGGTCCCTGCGGACAAAATGTAAGGTGAGACATTCTTCTGATACTGCAGATGTGCGTTGGTGTCGCGTCCAGCCCATCGACAGCGTCCCGAAGCCTGTGTGCTTCAACTGGAAATTCTCATCAGCAAACTTCTCTCAAGTCATAATAACACTAACAGGCCTCAGCTGCCTGTCTCCTTGTGTCAATGTTTTACCCTGACATTTGAGTCGGACCGGATGATCAGGTTTTTGTTTTTTAATAGCTGCATCAGCCAATCACTGGAACTAAAGTATTTGGGTGTTTGCCCTAATGCCGTGTGCAGTAACTTTGTCTCTCACCCACCCTCCGTCTTTGGGACCACATCTGATCGCAGCTGCAAGACACAGAGATTTATTCATTGATTTATTTATTTATTTACACGAGTGAAAAGTTTGACATAAAGAGGAGCAGTGAGACACTTTAAAGCTGAGTAAAGGACAGGCCCAGAACGCCTGAAGCCTTAAATGCGGCAACAGTAACTATTGAATTACAGACAAATACTCCTCATACTATCCAGCATTTGTAGGTACTCTGTTCATGTCATATAGTGACGTCACACATCAGTTCATTGCGTATGAGTCCAACATCTCATCTATGGTTATGCTGTGAATAATATCTCATCTTATTCTGAATAAAACATCATGAAGCTCTTCAGACTATTCGAACCAGATATGACGTACACCTGATGATCCTGATAAATGAAAATAATACATTTCCTAATATGAACTGGAATTACAAATTATTTCGGCATAATATTAAAACCTGATGATCTTGAGAAGGGAATCAGATCATCTGCTAGAAATCTGCAATGTTCAGGTGATACAGCCTTGAACGTAGGCACTGTGAGTGAATATGGTCACGCACACGTCTTTTAGGACTGACAAAGCACATGCTCGTTATGAGCAACTTCCTGTTTCATCCGGACTGAAATTCACTTCCATGGCGCTGACGCTGAAGGAAAACCGATCACACGAGACGCCACACCCATGCACGACAGCTATTCATTCAAAGCGTGTTCATCGGATATGTTGTGCGTGTGTGTTCGGGCCTCAGCGTGTGCAGACAAAGAGCATGAATGGACCAACCACTGGTCAGAGTGTGTGTATAAACCTGTCAGAAGCTGCTCCGAGAACACTTCAGTTCTACTAATCCAACTTTAAACTTCACATTGTTTCGCTGGCATTTTTTTTCTTCCTTACCAGGTCCTCCATGCCTGTCTCCTCCCACCTGGTTGGGGAGATTCACTGCACCTGTGGCCTTTCCAAGATGGCTGTCTCTCTCTCTCTCTCTCTCCGTCCTGAATGGCTGCTGCCTCCAGGCACCTCGACGTAGTTTGTTTTGGTTGTGTTGGCCTTCCTGTTTTCTCATGCACACACACACGCACTGCACGTCCAACCCCTCTCACCAGATCACTGATTACTGACCTACATTTAAATTCTCTTCTTTAAATAAATGTATGGTTGATTTAGCTGCTTGCTGTTTGGTTTTCTCTTCTTGGCTGCATGTGCTCTTGAGCGAGCTGGGCATAACATTAGATAATTCCTTCAATCAATACTTCCATCTGCACCTTAGCCAGAGGTTTAAGGCATAGTTCAGCCTCTACTTTTTATTATTCTATTTTTCTGTGTTTGTGAAGTGTCCGTCATACGTCACGCTGCTCAGTTGTGCCTTGAATTGCCCCCAGTGGAGGAGAGGGGCTGAATCACCACAGATTTTTTATGAACATGTGAGCAAAAACATCTGTTACATACACACATAAAGAGAAAATACACTTACACACAGACGGATTTCTCCAACAACGGTTGGAAAGCAAATGAGAGGGCATACAATGTGGAATGACTTTATTTACACCATCATCTTCGTCATCAGTTTAAGTGAGTTGACAAACCAGGACGTAGATGATGGGGACAAATCTGCCAGAGCTCAGAATGATATGAAGGAACTAAGGAAGGTGGACTACAGCTCACCACAGTCGACAATGACAACCTTGGCTTTAGGAGCACCGTTGGGGGAGCCTTTTTCCTCCATCAAATCGACAACATCTGTTCCCCCCACCACGCTGCCAAACACCACGTGCTGCCCGTTGAGCCTGAGGGCGAGAGGAGACGTGAGTATTTGAGACCAGCTAATTGCTTCTTTTCATCCAAATGCGGGTGAGCACGTGTCACAGTGCAGCTCACCATGGAGTGTCTCCCGTGCAGATGAAGAACTGGGACCCGTTGGTGTTGGGTCCAGCGTTAGCCATTGACAGCGTCCCTTTTCCCGTGTGCTTCAACTGGAAGTTCTCATCAGCAAACTTCTCTCCATAGATGGATTTGCCTCCAGTTCCATTGTGGTTGGTGAAGTCTCCTCCCTGTGGGACGAGAGTTGACAGCAGTCGTCGTCACTCTGCTGAGACGCAATCTGAACTTGTGAGAGTGAAAATACAGCACTCATCCCCTCACCGTACCTGGCACATGAATTTGGGGATGATGCGGTGAAACGTGCTGCCCTTGTAGCCATAACCTTTCTCTCCAGTGCACAGAGCACGGAAGTTTTCTGCAAGGAAAGACACGTTCAGTCCTCAAGTAAACGTATGTTTATTTCTTCAAAAAGAATCGCTGCAGCTTCACAGCATCAATAAATAAGCATTACACCAGGGGTGTCCAAACTTTTTGGCAAGAGGGCCAGATTTGGCAAGGTGAAACACGTTTTTATCAAAATCTTTCTGCCTTTCATATTTGAAGACCACAAAAAGTGGGAAAAAACTTGATTTGAAACGTTACATATTTTTCAGCATCAAATGCAACACTGCAAACCAGTGTTTTTCCACCGCTGTGCCGCGAGATATTGTCAGGTGTGCCGTGGGAAATTATCCAATTTGTGTGCCTGTGCGGTCTCGCGCCTGGCAGAGTAATCATGTAGTACTCTTCCATACCAGTAGGAGATAGCAGCAGATAGCTCATTGAATTGTGCTTGGAGACAAGCGAATTAGTGATGCTGATGTGATCATTACGCACTGTTTTTTACACCGCGAAGCCATCGTAGCCAAGACTTTACCAGCAGACCTCATTCCTGTGTTGGATGATGTTGTGCGCATGGTAAACTTTGTGAAGTCACGACCTGTGAAAAGTTGCATATTTGCGGCTTTGTGTGAGGAAATGGGAGCGGAGCATAAAGCCTTGCTGTTTCATCCGGAGGTCCGATGGTTGTCGCGCGGCTAGGTGCTGGCCCGTGTGTATGAGCTGCGAGAGGAACGTAAAGTGTTTCTGACAAATGAGGGGTCCGATTACGCAAAGCTACTTGCAAGTGATGAGTGGTGTGCAAGGCTGGCATATCTGGCAGATATTTTTCATCATCTCAATGAACTGAATGCACTAATGCAAAGCTATTGATTAGCTTGACTGATGTAAAAAACTAAGAAGTGCAATACACTCAGGCAAAAGTTGAAGTGTGGGCCATATTCTATTCTATTTAAAAAAGTTCTTGCGGGCCAATTAAAAATGGACCGCGGGCCGTAGTTTGGGCACCCCCGCATTACACAGAAGTTCAGATGGTAAAGTCAAACCACCCAGGGCCCCTCTCTGAAGTCTTTCTTTTCTCAGGAGTAAACTTGAACCAACGATCAAACGATCGTTCTCAGCCTATAATGCTGCTGCAGGTGCTCTGTCCTAAAGTTTGACCATCAACAAATCAATGATTCATCATTCATTCATTTTTGTCCATTACTGAGTCGCGGAGGGGGTGTTAGAGTTAACGAGTATCCCCATTAACGATGTGTAAAACTTCAAAAGGCTCTGGAAAGAAAGAAGAGGCTGATTAAAAGGTTTACACAGTTAACTGCTTCATGTATAAAGTCATAATAACACCAACAGGACTCAGCTGCCTGTCTCCTTGTGTCAATGTTTTACCCTCACATTTGACTCTGGGACCGGATAATCAGGTTTTTGTTTTTTTAATGGCTGCATCAGCCAAACACTGGAACAAAAGTATTTGGGTGTGTACAACAAGCCTGAGCCTGATGCCGTGTGCAGTAACTCTGTGTCTCACCCACCTGCCGTCTTTGGGACCACATCTGACCGCAGCTGCAAGACACAGGGAATTTTTTTTTTTTTTTACACAAGTGAAAAGTTTGACACAAAATGAAGAGTCAAGAGGAACAGTAATACATTACAAAGAAAACCATCTGCCAGTGTGTGTGTGTGCCACACTAACCCAACTTTAAACTTCACATTGTGCAGTCAAAATGATGTCATCTTAGTCACTGATGGATTCCTCTTACCTCCATTACAATCCTGCCGGCAGGAATGTCACCAATGGTGATGTCAAAGAAAACTCTGCGTTTCTCCATTTTCTCAAACTTCCGTCTGTGTTTGTAAAAGTTACACGAGAAGTGAAACCACTGCCCACTGGTCTGGCACACTGGCTCCCAGCAGCTGACAGCAACAGCCAATCACAGCCTGGTCCTCCTGCAAGGCTCAGATTTGGACCAATAGAAATGAACATGATAGTTGAGGTGAGGGTTGATTGGTTGGACCTGATTCAGGACAGCCCCCTAGGGGCGGAGTTGTGGCCTGACAGGAAAAGCTGCAGGGGAACAGTTTCAAACAATGTTTCTTCCTCAACTCTGTTTCTGAATCTGGAAGGAAAAGACATGCGCTGAAAGAGGAGAAAATCTTAAGCAGATCAGAGTTCAGAGCCTATAAGGACACGAACATATGAGCAGGCGAAGATCCCCTGAATCCTCATACGTGACGACAGCAGCAGCAAAACTGTCCAGTGTCATCAGACCTGTGTAGATGGAGTTACAACAGTTGACTTAAGCCTATTCATTTAATACCTATACTCACCTCTAGTGTTTTACACTATGTTATAAATATTATCAGGCTTTCATCCAATTCTCTTGTGTCAAAAATGTCCATTAAAGCGCCATACACACATTAAGTTTTGTTTGAAACCAAATGAGAGGACACACAAAGTGAAAGGACTTTATTTACACCATCACCTTCAACATCATCCATTATCATCATCGATCCAAGTGAGATCTTGTTAACAAACGTGATCCTAAAGGACAGACTGGAGCAAAAAATGAATGTCAGGCAAACACTTTTAGATGTTTTTTCTTCTACTGAAACTTTAAGTACGCTCCATGTCAAAGACTAGCTGGGACATGGATGGTGGGGAGAACCTGACAGGAGACAGAGGGGCATGAAGGGACTGAGGGAGGTGGACTAATTGAGTTCACCACAGTCGGCAATGACAACCTTGGCTTTAGGAGTGCCGCTCTTTGTGCCGTGCTTCTCCATCGCCTTGACAACATCCATTCCCTCCGCCACGCTGCCAAACACCACGTGCTTCCCGTTCAGCCTGAGGACGAGAGGAGACCATGAGTATGCAAGTATGCAAGGCCGGCCAAGCTGCCAGTGGAGCTCACCAGTCGGTTGAAGCTGTGCAGATGAAGAACTGGGACCCGTTGGTGTTGGGTCCGGCGTTAGCCATTGACAGCGTCCCAATTCCCGTGTGCTTCAACTGGAAGTTCTCATCAGCAAACTTCTCTCCATAGATGGATTTGCCTCCAGTTCCATTGTGGTTGGTGAAGTCTCCTCCCTGTGGGACGAGAGTTGACAGCAGCCGTCGTCACTCTGCTGAGACGCAATCTGAACTTGTGAGAGTGAAAATACAGCACTCATCCCCTCACCGTACCTGGCACATGAATTTGGGGATGATGCGGTGAAACGTGCAGCCCTTGTAGCCATAACCTTTCTCTCCAGTGCACAGAGCACGGAAGTTTTCTGCAAGGAAAGACACGTTCAGTCCTCAAGTAAACGTATGTTTATTTCCTCAAAAAGAATCGCTGCAGCTTCACAGCATCAATAAATAAGCATTACACAGAAGTTCAGATGGTAAAGTCAAACCACCGAGGGGCCCGCTCTCTTGAAAACAGCTTGAGTGAGAAGAACACAGGCCAAAAGACAAAATACACAAATGTGAATTAACCTAAACTGTTCTAAAAGCTGTGTTGACGAGATTACTGTGAACGTTCATAACATTTTTAACACCTGCACAGCTTTACAACCAGAAACTGCTGTGTGCAAAGTCATGTGCAGTTAAACCCCCTCATTCTGAAACTGTTCAGAGTAAGGTACAGATATCTGAGAAAAAAATAAATGAAAACCTTAACCTCATTTTCATGGAGGGAAGCTTCTCCTTTTGCAGCCACTGAAAATAGATGAGGCCATGTGACTAACACTGGCCTAACACAAGGACTCACTAAAGCATTGTGCAGGGTTTCCTGCAGTTTAACCACTTGCACACATCTTTGTTCCTTCTCAGAGTTGTTGTCACTCACAGCAGTGTGAACACTCAGTCAATGACCCTCACATTTCATTATATTAAGAAACTTTCCATCTCTGTCAAATCCCAAGAAGAATAAATTCTCAGTTAAACTGGGACAGCGTTTCTTGAGCCAAGGACAGATGTTTGTCAGATGTGGAGGAGGCGGATTTGTCTCTGTCTCACCCACCTGCCGTCTTCGGGACCACATCAGCCCGGAGCTGCAGAACACAGGGATGTCTGACGTTAGTGTTTGACACATAACACACCGCCAACAAGGGCAGAGACACTGGGACTTAAGTCAAGGTTGAAGAAGACCAAAAAAAAAACCCCAAATGTGACACCAGCAACAACACCACCCTGCACACAGGGCAGTTTTTTTTTTATCTGACCAGCCTCATTACGTCTCTATAACATACAAGAGCTTCATTATCTCAGAAACTCATCAGTGAGTATTCTGTTGCAGCAATGTACTTTAATATGCAATATGCATAATCTTTAGTCAAGATGATGTGTATCTATTGACTCTCATGTAGTTTAAGTGCATTATTTCTATTTTTATTCAGGTTTAAATTTGAATACAAGTATACTATCTGACAAAAAACACTTTGGATCTTGAATCGTGAATTGTTTACATTTCCCAATTTCCCCTGTTCGAACCAGTTCGCATATACTTAATAATATCTTATTCATATACATTTGTCATTTTAATTTAAAATGATGGTAATAGTGGCAGAATGAGTTTCTATCATTGATGAAACTATGAACTGTTTAATATCAGTATCAAAGCGTGACCCAAACAAATGTGATGATGATGATGATGATGAAGATGGTGAGGATGACGATGAAGATGGTGACGATGATGATGGTGGTGGTGGTGATGATGAAGATGGCGAAGGGCGTTCCCTTTGAGGCAGCACTGTTCTGTTTCTGCAGACTGACGGAACCTGGGCACAAAGATTGAGGCGTGTTAAAACTCCCATCTGGCTCCGCTCCAGCCCGAACCAGTCAGGCGCTAAAGTCCAGTCCAGACCCTGGATGGCGCAAAGCAGGGAGACGGCCCATGAACAGTTCATGGGGATGCTCTTACCTCCATGGTGATCCGGCCGATGTTCGCGCCATCCACAGAGATGTCAAAGAAAACTCGGGGGTTTCCCATATTTACACACGTGCTGCTCTGAGCTGAAAAGCCGCAGATGACGGGATCGAGCGGTGAGACGCACTGGCTCTGTTTATGTGGCGCTGACAACAGGCTGATGTCAATGATGCTGTCAGCCAATCAGACCGGCACTGCTCCGCGGCGCAGCCGTGGACCAATGGGAGCGAAGCCGCACTGGAGGCTTGCGTGGATTGGTCAGACAGGAAACTGGGTTTCTATTTGCGAACGCAGCAAAACGCCACCTCGGTGGCGGAGGTCTGCTGCGTCTGAATGCAGCGCAGAGGGCGGGGACATGCCCTCACCTACACATGCACGTACCTGGAATCATCAAATCATCCACTGTTTACTTATGATACTTACAGTACAAGTATCTAGTATGTTATTATTATTTACCTTTGCCTGTACTTTTTATTTTTTCCTTTACAATTTTTCACAGAAAATGATATATGAGAGAAATATATTAATGACAATTGATTCTGAACAACGTCAATAATAATATAGCATTATGGTAATATTAACAATAACAGTAACCTTTTACCTTAGACACCACAAAAGTATATCAAAAAGAGAAGAAATTACATTATCGTTTTTAAGTCCTTCTTTATCACTGAGGTGCTGTAAAGTGAAAGATCTGAATACGTCCTCCGCTGGTAACTTTGTTTTCTTTTAAGCCTCCATACGACCCATTCTAATAGACTAAATGAATAGTGGCGCTGAGATGCTCAGAGGGAGCTCTAACACGCCGGCCTCGTTCCTGTGCAGTCACAATGCTGAAATATACATCACAGAACACAGAAAGAAAACAGCACAGCCTCAGACTTTTTGTGCATTCAACAAACAAAGACGGCTGCACCTCCATCCCAGAGCTGCTGGTGTCATGTTTTCGCCAGGATTTTTTTGCTGCAGGGTGCTGTGAAAGTAATCTGTGACAGAAATTCTAAAAGATGTGCAGATCCTGTAGGAAGCACTTGGCTGTTTGTTCTGAGAGAGCTTTCTTAGAGCAGCCCCTCACATCAGATACAGTAATGTTAACGATTGACCATAATGTATATTATGATTTGGTGCTATACAAATAAAATGGAATTTAATTAAATTTGTCAAAGCCATCTCAACTGACCAAGACTCTTTTCTAGCAACTCCACTGGTGACTGAATGGGACCTCCCCTCCTCCATTATCACCCAGGGTGTATGACCTGATTTTTGCACAAGGAAGTGGAATTATTATTTGGAATATTTGGTAAACACAGCAAATAAAGAGTAGACAAAGGCTCCAAAACAAACACTTGTCAAATTAAGTGGTTGTTTAATTGTGATTCTGACGGTCAAGGAAAACATAACTGCAGGTACGATGATTAAAATATAAATAGAAAATAATGGCAATTACAGTGAATTACAAAATGTGTAATAGTTTAGAAATAAAAAAAAAACTCTCCCCCCCTGAAATTAGCAGTTAAATAGTCCATTTCCAAATAACATTGCTGACTTGCTCAAGTTAGCAAGCGACATTATTTGCTGTGTGGAATTCATAGGAAAAAAATTGTCAGCTTCAAAAAGTGGCATTAAGAACAATTTCAAACTTTACATCTTGAACCACATGACTCCGTGTCAGCTGACCTCCATCATACATGCATCATGCATGTATGTATGACCACAATTCTTTTTTCTTACCATTGTTTTATCGATTTCTAACACACAGCATGTGGACAGTGCCGAAAATGATTCATTCTCCAACTAATAACATTTAAACGTACAATGATTAACAATTCATTTGGTACACACACGTTCTCTAATGAAAACAGCTGATTATACAGTACACAAACCCGCGTTGTGATGGGTTATACAGGTGAAACCGTTTAGAAACATACAAATAGCTTTCAAATGGCAGAAAAGGCCATGACACACAGCATTTACAGTATGAAACAGCTCGGAGCACCCACACTCGCACACATCCTCCCCCAAAGAGGACAAAGTCGACAGAGGGAATGGTGGGAATTTGTCTAGAGTTCACAGTGCTGAAGGATGTCAGAGATAAAACAAATCCTCAGTCGTGTCCCAACTTAAAGACGCCGGCAAACCAGCTATCTATGACTGTTCTTTGTGTGTCTGCAAAGAGGAGAACAGGTCTGCACTGAGCCTAGTGGAGGGATGGTGTATGGGCTTCAGAAAAACTCATTCCACACTGGTGGGAGAGCTGCTGCCAGATTAAAGGTCAGCCTCCTTCATGCTGCTGAGAGGGGGCTTCTACAATTTGGTGCAGATAACTATGTCATTTCCTCAAATAATACACCTAGCAACTGGTGTTCCTGTTGTTTTTTTATATATAAATACACAAAGTTTTGGATCTGATGAATTCAGAAAGCCTCTCACTGCTGCTGCGACCCTGCCCTCAGTGGTCCCAACATTTGGATCAGCGAGTAGGATGCAGTGCAGCAAATGTTCTAAAACAGAAACAAGCACCAGGTCCCGGTCCTCCCCACATCCACTAAAACCCCCTGTAAATAAAGACCCCTCAGCCAGTTGTGCTTTAGTTTAAAATGCTGGTCTGCACAGAAGCCGCAATACTGGTGTATTCCTCTTACTTGGACAGCGTTCCTCCCCCTACACAGCACTGAATGGACGTCAAAGAGCAGGACACGTCAAAACAACACGAATGTACGCACACACATGCACACAGAGTGATGGGTGCCGTCGGGGATGGTGCAGGGTTCGTCCTGGGCTGCAGCACCAACTGAGGCCGGACTGGCAGGTGACCGGTGTGAGCCTGAAGGCTGGTCAGTTGTTCTCGAACAGAGAAAGCAGGTCATCGCTGCTGTTGTTGGGGAGGTCGGGGGGGCCCAGGTAGGACAGCAGCTCATCTGGATTGGTCAGCTCAGGAAGGAGCTTCACAACAAATAGCAAGTTACTTATTTAATTAAATGCCTAAGGTGCAAATTCCAGGTTATTGTTTGTTATGCTTTAATCTATTTGCACGTAAACTGAGATACTGAAGGTCAGGGTGCGTAGTTTTGTATAAAACCTCTTAACTTTGAAGCTCAACAACAAGAATGAAGCAACGTAGAGACCACAGAATAGAACCACATGCGTGTTCACAGGCCCAGGCTGTGGCTGTAGTAACTTTATATGTGTTGGTGTTATGATTATTGATTTTCAGCCCACTGGTCTGAACAATCGTTCATTTCACTCAGTGGTGTGTCAATGCGTATCAGTGTTTGGTTTCCTCATGAAACTTAACACACGATCGACAGCGTTTCACTCACATCTAGTGCATGATCGGCTCCGTCTCCTCCAGGGCCTGCGGGCCCTCCCAGACCGAAGGAGCTTTCGCTCTGCAGCCGGGGGTTCTGGGTACTGGTGTTCCGCTGCTGTAGAGGGCTGCCGGCGTCAGAGAGAGCCTGGTTACCGTGAACACCGGAGCTGTGCTGCTGCAGGCCGTGCTGGGAGGGTTCCATTCGTCCAGGATGAGGCACCTGACAGTAACGGGCAGGATGAGACAGGACAGACGCACAAATACACCTTTATTACGATCCATTGCTACAAATATTCGGTCTTATTTGATTTTTGACTGACAACACTCTGCATGACTCCATGCTGCATGGAGGCAGGACCTCAGAACCCCAGAAGAGTGTGACAGTGTCTGAGGAAGGGGTTCAAACCCTCAGCCGACAGCCCCACAGCTGTGTGCGACAGGTGGCACGTGTTTAGTGGCTTGGGATGTTGTGCGAGGGAGAGAATCTCTCCTCCGTCAGTGCTGTCTGCTTCAGGTTCAGTTAAAGGCTCTCAAATGAAGTCACGAAAGCAGAAGGAAGAGACAGGAAGTGTTGCTCCACAGCAACATGCATGGTCCAGTCCAGAGTCAAGGGTACAGTACGGAAACAAAAACATAGCAATGATCTTTACTATGTAATGATTTATTTTCAAAACCTTTGTGTTGTTTTTATTTGGCTGTATAACTTAGAATTTGCCCATTTTATTAATCTTCATCCTGACCTCCACTGTCTGTGAAAATAAAAACAAACGAGCATGTTTCTTACTTAGAACTAGGGCAGTTACACCGTTGTAACCATGCACTGCAATAGTGCTTTATCAAATTTCACTGTACAAAAACTGCTCCATGTATTTCCTGACTTGTTTTCTGTATGAATGTTTTCGCTCCTTGTTTGATTTCCTAATAATATTCTAGGTCTGGACTTTATTCAAAAATAAAAAAAAACAGATGTGTAGTTATATTTCAAAACACATTCCCTGGTCCCGTGTGTGTGTGTGTGTGTGTGTGATAACGAGGATGAAGTCGTAGTCGTTTCTTTAAACATGGAGAAGCCTACCAGGAGAGACAGTATGTGCCTCAGTTTGAATCATTTAGATACACTGGGTTTGTGAAGCGAGCTCATAGCACCGCTCCTTCCGGCAACGGTCTATTCACGACGTCTACTCAAACAAAAACATCCTGAGTGACGTGAGTAGAAGACACCGACCATGATCCACTTCACTGTGGGCAGGGCCCACGTCCGGAAGAGAGGAAGAACATGTGTTATGCAATAATGCCTGGAGGCAGGAGGTCGTATATCAAATGTATCTGACCTGTTCAGACTGGTAGGGGAGGAGAGGCGACGGTCCGGAGGCAGACGCATACTCTCCTAGCGTGGGGGTGCCGGGAGTGTTGGGGAAGTCTGAGAACCCAGTTTGGCTGGAGAATCCCTGGCTCCCTGCGGAAAGAATGAACACGTGTTACGTCTGGGAAGAAAAGACGAACAGGTCAGTGCACACTTTTATTTCGCTTGCATAACAGTGGCTGGTGCAGCCTGAAAGAGGCGGCGGATTTTTCTGGGTCACCTCCCCATCTACGAGTCCAGTGATCTGACAGAGTGGCTGTGTACAATGTGTGCATTACACACATTACAGATATTAGACACAGCACTGGTCCATAGAACCAGGCTTTCTATACATTAAAGCCTCTGGATATATGATTGACATATATATATCCACGTCTCCACAGTGAATATCCATTATAAAACAAACAAACAAACAAGCAATAAATATATTATACTATTAAGTCTTAACTGTACTGTATTTCTAAAAGCACACTTTATTCTAAAAGATGCATTTTACTACATTACCATTCATACGCGCGCATCACATTTCTGACTATATTATGATCCATCCATTTCATATTTTAAGATGGTAAGAAATTCTTAATGGAGGAAACTATTGTAAAGTTCACAATCGGTGTGGGTGTTTGATTTCATTAAAGGCTGAAATATTAAATGCTGTTTTCTGCACAACATATTATTCTATTTTTATTATAGTAATGGCTAAATAACATAACTGAACCACCTCCTATTGATGCCATGGAGCCTTCTGCTGGATCAGGCATCCACTGATAAGTGGCGTTAATACTGAGGCACCAGCACTGACTCATTGACCCTAACAGCTTCCCTCGTGAGGCTGGTCCTCACCTGGCCTGGTGTAGTCAGGGGAGTTCCTGCCTCCTGCTGTCAGACCATGGTAGGGAGAGGACGCAGGGCCCAGAGCTGCGATCATCTCCATGACGTTGGGCAGCACCATGTGGCTCGGGCTGACTGTGCGGCAGCGTTTCAGCACTGGGCCATCAGGTTCCTCCTTGATATGCAGGTCTGGTTTGACAGGCACTGGCCTCCAGCCACACACTGGGTCTATAGTGATCTCCTCGTAGTCAGAGCTGGGGACAGAGGAGACGAAGGGGTTCATTAAAATGCCAGTGGACATCAAATGTCCAAAAGATTAGAAACATAGACAAGCTCTTACTTCTGGATGTAGACAAGGATGCCAAGCATGTATTGGTCGACCTCCAGTCCCTCAAGCAAAGCTGTTTTACTGGTGCCGTGAGAAGAAAAAAACTTTTTTAACAGAGAGGAGCTATCTGAGGTGAGAAAGTACAACAAACCCTGGTAAAGTACGTACTTGCACACAGGACATCTCCAGGTCCCTCTTTCACAATTAAGTTGCAAATAGGACTCCAGGTCAAAACACTACGAAGGACAGAGTTCCAGATGAGACAATAGGGATGAGAAGGTGTGTGTGTGTGTGTGTGTGTGAGAGAGAGACCTCACCTGTATGTGTCTGCAGTCGTGACCTCTGGCCGGCAGCTGGATTCGTCTGAACGTGATTGGACACTTCAGAGAAACCTTGATTGCCGTCTGCTCCACACCGTCTTCACCGTTCAGACCCGGGGTCCCGGGGATCGTCCCACTGCTGAAATTTCTCTTGACTGAAGCAAAAGAAGGGAACACAATGATTTACAGCTTCATGGCAAGTCATTTCATCTTCATCCAGGGCAATGTTGAAATGATTAGATCAGATCTTAATTTGGAGGAAACATGCAAAGGAAAAGGTACAGTAAGTCAAAGCGTACAAGCGTACAAAGCTACACATAATATCCATCACCAATGGATGTAAAGTGAATATAATTATAAGAGCAAAAAATTATATAGCAAATATTCCCTAAGTTTAAAATACCCTTTACTCCTTTATTTGCACTGGCAGCAGCATCATAGCAAGATCATAATAGAAAACCTGTATCTGCTGTGGCTATGACTCATACAGATTACATAATGTCCCACTCTAGTACAGTGGCCCCGAGCTGTGACAGGGACCAAGTGCACAGCCATCAGTCCAGTCTCTGTGCTGTGGATCTGTTGCCTGGATCCTTACATCAGGGGAACAGGATGTTCTTGGCAAAGACAAAATCCCCACAGTGGTGTGAATAAAGAAGTGTTGGATCCTGTTGGATCTGGACTCACTCTTTGTGATGCAGTGCTCGGCCGGCAGCAGTCTCTTTTTCATCAGACCCTGCAGGACAGACCTGACGGATGGCCGGTGGACCAGCTGTAACACAAACAGGTGGGACTGGGGGTGGGGGGCATACGTCAGTAAGACATACGATCAACAGGTTGCATTGAGACCCTGAATTCATTCCAGGCCTACTTACACAACAGCACGCAGTTACTGTGATCTGTACTGTGTTGCGTCCGGGCTGACACACTTGCTTTAGGTACAGAGGCTTGTGGGAGGTTTTGTTGTCGCCTCTCTCGATAGACAAGGGGGTTGCATTGACACTAACCTGATGGAGAGGAAATAAAGGACAGAATGAGAGTAATGCACACACACACACACACACACACACACACACACACCTAAAGAAAAGCTGAGGAGGCTCACCTGCACAGAGGCGGGCCAGTTGGTGTTCATTTGTCTGTCCTCGTGGTGGTAGCACTTGAACTGCAGCTCCAGGTCAGGTCTGCAGGGGGAGACGTAACACAACTAATCAGGGAGAGACTGGGTGGGGCTATCTCACATTCCTCATGTGGTATTTTAAATGACTCAAGAGGAGAAACAAGAGGCTGCTCAGAACACACACACTGTGTTACATTGGGTCACAGCTCGACTCTGGCCTCTGCTCTGAGCCAGCTCATCCTCTTCACCAGGATCTAATGATTATTAATCAATTTACATCAGAAATACTCCACCAAAATATTCCAGTCATGTAAACGTGCAATCTAACAAAACAAATTCACTGTTCTTGTGTCAGAATCATCTCTAGATGTGAAAAAACATGAAATAAAAACTCAGAAGCAAAGACTCCTAAACACTAGGTCAAAAGCCGTGACTTTAAAAGGAACGTGTCATTTTTATTTAACTAGTTTCAAGATTCAAGAGTCTTTGTCATTATACAAGACAACAACATTTTTTAGAGACTCACGGCTTTTTAGAAAAGCCACACATTAAAACAAAGGGAACATTTAAATAATGAAAGTATGAGAAATGTACTAAACATATCAGAAATTTAAAAATTAAACATTAAATAAGAGTAGCTCACTAAAAGAGTAAAAAGTAGCAGCAGAAAATGAGGATGTGTTTTAAAGTGCTCTCAGTGTAAGGAAGGTGGGGAGTCAGAACTCTCACCTCAACATGAGTGTTTTGTAGACTGAGTCTCTGAGCTGGAAGGCATGGTTACTGACAGCCAGGTTGTGCTCCAGTCTGAACGGCTCCAATACGATACCGTCTCGTACCGGGAAAGTCAGCCGCAGGTCGTCACTGGGGTTACCTGGAATGGGACACAGCGGCGTTAACTACCTGTTTAGTTTAGAGGCAGCTTGTTCCAATTGAGAGGTCTCGCCTGTGGAGGGCTGCAGGGTGCTGATGTTGGGTTTGACGTCTGGTGGAAGGTAGGGTGGTTTGGTGTCTTGACCTGGGGACAAGTAGGGGGGTATGGTGGTACCAGGTGTCATTGGGGGGGTGGGGTTTCCTCCCATTGGTGAGCTGGGGTAGCCGGGAATCACTCCAGCCCGGCCTGGCTGCGGACCAAGGATGAGGAGGTGTTTAGACAGTATATCCTCAGTGGTGTGTTTCTTCATGGTCTTAACTGGTCTTAGGCTTAAGTAAAAGGGACTGTGATGAGTGTGTGCACGTCTTACCCCGTTCACTGCGGCCTGTGTGAAGGCATTGTATCCTCCTCCTCCTCCTCCTCCTCCTCCTGTTGGCAGGCTACTCTGACCATTGAACGGCTCTGACTAGAGGACGCAAGACAGGAAACGAGACACTCAGCGAATCATCTGTTTATCTGGACCTGCAATAGTTCACAGTGGTCCACAAATAAGATCTGTATGTAGCCATTAATCGTTAAAAACCTTTGTGGTTCCTTGTTTCTTTTACCTTGATTTTTTAAAACTATTAGTTGCTCAAGAATAATGTAAAATATAAATGAATTTCACAATAAAAAAGGTCAATTGTTGATTCATGAACTCATCTCTTATTTAGTTATTAGTTATTTCAGGTCTAACAGGGAAAACAAGATAAGGACAGTTGTAGCAACGGACGTGACTACATTACAAATTAAACTCACTAAAGTATTATACAAAAACTTCAGTAAAAATGTGAAAAATTATAGAATATCATCTCAGGTTGCTCAGAGTTATTATTTAAAGGTTTTTACAAGAGATAGATGTGTGAACGGAATTCAAGACGTACAAAACACATTTGTTTTCAGCATTGAATGTGTGTTACTGGTTTGAAGTGATTACTTTATAATACTGTGGAGGGTTGGGCTGAACTGCTCCAGGAGGGAACTGTGCTGGGTTGTGGGATCCCGAGTTGTATTGTCCCATTAAAGGCATTCGGCTGGAGGGGTAAGAAGGTGAGGGGGCGCATCTCTGCTGTGGGCCGGGGGGGTACTGCAGAGGCTGGTTGGGGTACCCCGACATCCCACCAGAGACATACTGCTGTGCTGGAAAACCCTGAATGAGATACAGACACAAGCTTAGGCAAGGGAAGAACTTTCAGACAAATGTTTACTCATCAGAGCCATGTCAAAATACTTTGTGGTAACTGACCTCTCCCTCCTCTATAGCACAGTGTGTATAGGTACGCTGCCTCATCCTACCGTTAAACCAGCCACAAAATGTCATGAGTCACCGTTCAATTCAAAGAAAATGAGCCGATTCTGAGCAGAGTGATCTCATACCACTCAAAGGCTGAGAAGGGCTACAGTTTGTAGTCAGACATGAATTTATTCATTCAGAGAAACAGGAAACGCTAGCCTGAATGTGTTTTACATGCAGCCTCAGGAGAGATAGCCCTAACTAAACAGGAAACAATGGGCTAATAAATAAGAGTAATATGTGAATGTTTGTGAATTTTAAATTCATGAATAATACAGACTCAGTTATCCATTTATGAGGCACAAATAAATAAAACTAACAAAGTGGAAACTAATTATATAGCTTCAATTTCAAAAAACATAGCCAGTGGTTTTGCTCATGTGACAACATTAAAATCAGTCATGAAATGGTTAAACTGAATTTTGACGTTTTCCTCACTAACCTCTGAATGGTAAGGTCGTTTGAGCCCCTGCTGTCCCCCGGGATAGCCCACATGCTGGGCCATCTTCTGTGTCTGTGCAGTGTGAGAGGCGTACATGCCCCCAGCGGAGGGTGGATGTCCAGGCCTGGAGGGGACCATCCCACCAGGGTTCATCCCCGGAGGACCACGGGGGCCCGGATGGGACAGGAACTGGGTGCTGTAGGTCGATGCTCCGCTCATCTGGGAGGGATAAGGAAAGCAAGAGACGGGTGAAGAATGGAAGAGTAAAAACAAAGCTCCCTTGGTATTTTGGACACCACAGAACAAAAAAGTGAAATTACTAGAAGGGAGGCGAGGTGGATGGAAAAGAGGGGAGCAGTGTGTGACAGTGACTGAAAGGAGTGATACTCTGCAGAGGATCTACAAAATGTCTGTGTGAACTTGTCAACTGTGAAGCTGTAGAGGACGAGCAATTCTATCTGCACCATCTGATGTGCATTACTACATTCATTCATATTAAAACTGACCAGAGTTCTTGACCCAAAGCATAAGGTTGTGTTATGTGAACATCAGGAGGAAGAGCCTCATTAATATGCAAACATGTGATTCACACTGATTCCACTGATGTCATACGCATCTTCGTGGTGTGTGCATGTGTTGGGGCAGGCATTGTATATTTTCAACAACTCATCAGATAACATTGTTTCTTTGGAATTTGGCACATTCAAGGGGCAAAGATCACGGAAACATCACCCTGGGAAATAAACTGAAGATGTGGTGATTTTAAACTAACAGCATAAGACACCATAACAACACCAAAAGTTTTAAAACAACTGAGAAGTGACAGGGACATGGGAAGACGAAGGGAATGAGTCTGGGCTGGGCAGGCAACACCGATGCCTTCCGCAGACCGAGACACTGAACAGGGAAACCTGCAGATTCAAAACTCAGACCAAAATACTGCTTCAACTCCTGGACTTTAGTGATTCAAAAATCCCCTCTGCAAATTATGATGACACCTATACATGATTAGGGTCAAACTGATGTTGCATACCTTCCACCATAGGCTGCTTAATTCACTGAAACAAAAGTGTCTTCCTGTTTCCAGACATGTTTACCTGTCCATAGCTCAGCTCCTGGTTCTGCTTTTCCTGTATTGCTGCAACAGTTGCCGTGGCAGTGGCAGTAGCTGTTGCGGCGGCGGCGGCAACGGCGGCGGCGGCAGCCTGAGTGAAGTCAGAGGGAGGACGCACACCCAGACCAGCAACTCCACTGTTAGCAGAGTAACTGCAGGGGAGAGGGGAAGACGGGGGAGATGAGTGGGCAGTGAGCTTAGAGTACCGACAGTGCGAGTGTGAGAGGTGTCGTCAAAAATGAGTCAGAGCAGTGGGTGAAGAGCAGCCACATTGACATTGTTAATGCAAAAAAAAAAAAAAAAAAAAAATCCCACAGCATGACAACAGCACGGAGTTCATCTTACTGTGTGTAGGAACCTTTATCCAGACACACCATAGGTTCATGGGTTTGTGGTATTTTTATTTATTCTCATTTTTTAAATCATAACCTTAATTTCTGTGTCTGGGTAAGAGGGTTCAAACTTTTCACAGTGAAACTGGAGTGAAAAAATTAGTCTTTGTTTTCACTTGGAGGAAAAAAAGTGAGAGGTTAAATTGACCTTTCTACAGAGCCACAATTCTGAGAAATACAACAGGTTGTGTTTTTTGTTGTCAACATACCAGAATTCAACTCAAAGTAATATTTACATGGTGAACTAGCCCCGGCTGCAGCAATTTGTTCTGAACTTTCCAGTGTGCAGAATATGCAGGCTGTCCCTCCAGTACTGCACTGATCCTCCATCAGTGTTTGGTGTAAACATATTTTCTATTTCTTTTCTTGGGCAGTAGAACTTGCTGAAGCTGTGATATTTTCAGTCGTGGCTGCTGGAGGCTTAGCTCAACCAGAACAACTGTGGAAAGGTCGAGGCTATGCCACGTTAGTGACCTTTACTTTTAAATTGCATCTGTCCCCACATCAGGACATCCATAAGCAATGTTTAAATAACATTTCTGCTAGTTTGCAAATCACTTGTAACCGAATTTCCTCTACTTGCCAAAAATATAAGACATTAAATTCTCATATTTCTATTTTAAGAGCAAATCCTTGTTGAATTTCTTCCCAGTGAAAATGGTCAAAGCATACCTTCCACCATAGGCTGAGGGTGGGTTGTAGGCAGAATTGGGGCGTCCGTACATGAGTGGGTGACCGTAGCCTTTAGATACACCGTCTCCATATGACTGTTGTCCCATAAACTGGGATGCCATGCCAGGGCCCATACCAGGGCTGCCACCAGGCATCATGTGGCTGCCAGAGCTTTCACCTGGACCCATGGGTGCACAGAATACCTGAATACACAGAAAGACACTTGACAGTCACATTCACCTGAAAGTCATGAATTAATACATTAATAAACATTTAATGAAACTCAGGGCCAAGTGAATGATAAAGCATCCTGACCTGTTCAAGCAATACTAATGTGAATTAATGCTGAATAATCACAACAAAAATATAGAAATATCAATCAGAGTCAACAGAACTGTGATGATAAGAGCCACAGCTGTGTCTTTACATGGGTGGGACTTGACTTCCAGCTCTGAGATAAACAGACAAATTTTATCAGCTTCGGCTGACTCTGGTTTTGTGTAGTTACAGCTGACGAAACAAAATGTCCCAGAGTCATGTGTTACCTGGCTGGGTGTCGGATTGGTCACACCCCACACTGTGGTTACTACAGAGAGAGCTCCTGCGTGCTGATTGGTGCCTGGTTGCCAGGAGACTGGGTCATTTAGGAAGGGGCCGTCACTGCTGCAGAAGGATACAGAGCCGAGTTAGAGGGGATTGTTGAGGAGAGCGAGAGAGTGTGTTCATTCACACATCAGACATGGCTTTAATATCAGGGGATGATCCATTTCTGTTGGACTCTTTTGGGCTCGGCTGCGGAGCAGAGTGTTCTGGAGGTGGTCCATTCATCATTTTGTCTGCCGAGTTAAAGATTAACCTAAGCGTCTGTCTGATTGGCTGATTTGTCTAAACACAGACAGAAAGACAGGCTGGTACAGTTGGAGGGAATTTATCTGTCATTGCTTCTAATTATTTAGAGATCAGTCTGAGGGCAGTAAGACTGATCTGACAGCTCTTAGTCTGAGTCAATGTGCCAACAGATGTGTGTGCTTTCAAAATCTTAGTGAATGAATGTAAAGGGATATAATATCAAATGCAAAATCCAATACTCAAGTAAAGCAGCACTAATAACGACATACTGCTACAGTTTAACAATAATGGGACACTTTAGATAATTAATTTTCTTAATAGTTACCTCAGCAGAAAAACAAATATCTAAGCTGTTAATATCTGTAGGCTATAATGATATCAAGTAACTGGCCGGCATCTATGTGGTGAGAGGCTGCGTGTGAAGCTGAAAATGAAATATGTGAACATGACGTGCGATACGCCAGTAAGTGATTATCTGTCTGATTACTGCTGCTGCCATTCACCTGGATCTTTGTCACAACCATAAAATCAGGATTTTCTCAGAACCTCATGGAAGTCTGCCGGAGAATAGTGTTTATGATTCATCACGGAATCCCTCCTTCATTCTCTGGGGAGCCAACAGCAACAAGAGGCCACAGATAGCACAGGGCTGCAGGACAGACAAAAGCCGTTTTCTGATGTGACCTCCAGAGGACCTGCAGACGTTCTCCAGAGGTTTCCTTCAACATGAACACAGCAGGATCCTCCCAGCTCAGAGGTATTCACAAGAGCAACAAACCCTCCACTGTGCTCAGGTGAGAGAAGTGGTGCCGCAGGCAGAGGCATGTCATGGATTTATTCTGCTGCTGGAATCACATGTTTTTGTTTACATCACACCAAGGTCGGCCACATTCGCCACAACCTCCCTCTCAGGGTCTTGTGCATGCATGGCTTTTCTTGTTTCATCACGTGGTGTTTGTCTTCTGTCTATCTGTCTGTCTGTGTGTGTGTTAGAAATGGCATCAGTGAATCCTGAGGTGGATCTCTTTCAGCATTCCCATATCGGCTCCTCCGGGGTTTCTGCAGACTTTAACTAGGAGTCCAGGCACAGCAAGTCCTCTAGAAACTCTCACTGACTTCTGCTGCTTGACAATTTGTCGGCCAGTTGCTCCGACACCTTCCAGAGGACCTCCAGAGGTCCTCCGGAGTGTGAAAGCAGCTGGTTCTGTAGCTGTCAGTCACAGCAGGACGCTGAGTGGCAGCTCTGACTTTCCCTTTGGTGACTCATTTCAAATGTCAGCAGATCACATGCATTTGTAGCTCTAACGCAAACATTTCTCTGTGTTCTCTGGACTGAAACAGCATGTTTGCTTGAGCGTCAAATACATCGAAGGTGAATCCTGCAGAGGTGGCATTTCACCTTATTACAGATAACTTCTTATGAAGCTTGATGGAGTCCTGGTGCCACAGAATCACGGCTGAATGAAAAGAAGAAGATTTAACCACAGACATTTGACTGTATGAAGAGGTTGCTATGGACACAACCTGAAGATGTTTGGGTCACATTTGCGTGCAAACAACTCGACCAGCTGATGACCAGCACCACATAAAGTAGCTGTCCACAGCTCAACATCCGCCATGCAGGGTGGAAGTCATCTGTCATGGGGTGTGTTGGCCAATCAAATACATGCAACATTCCTGGCGAACACTGAATCTCTGCTGTTAAACTGACAGTCCCTGGGAGAAAAGGGAAACAGTTTCCACGTTTTTTAGTTACACATTCCATTTCATTGTGCAGTGTTCGGCCCTCTCATAAGGCTCCAAACACATCATCTGTCACCTGAACTGCTTTCCTGGCCCCTGGACCCAACAACAAAACCATAGCAAATACAGCACTGGGCAAGGCAGGTGAGGTGTCACGCAGGTCACCCGAGGACTCCCAAGCTGAATGTCACCACTGTGCCTGTGTGTGTGTGTGTACCTTTGTGGAGTGGGAGGCAGGGAGGGTTTCATGGAGTTGAGGGGGTTCATCGGATGAACAGGGGGATCATCAGAGAGCCCCCACTAGCCCCAAGTGGCAGCTCCTGAGAGACAGAAGGAAGACACATAAAAAGACGTGTTACTCAAAGCTCATTTGCTACACAGCAACAATTTATCAGCACAGCAGCCCACACTGTGAGCGCTAAGACATGGAGCCCTCCCACTCATAGACACTCACTTTAATCTCTGTGTGTCTGTGTGTGAGGACTGTTCACATCAAAACGTTAGCCTATCACTGACTGCTGTAGCTCTGATACCTCTCAAAAGAAGGGGGAGGGGTGCTGGGAGCTAAATTTAGCATGCTGATTTCAAAAGGAATTTAAGAGAACAGAGATGTGAGGAGGCAGACGCTCCGCCTGGGCACGCCGGCGTTCAATCAGTCGCTCGCCAACACGCGCTTGTTCTCCTTGTTCCCTGATTTGGTTCATTTAATAACAGCCCTTGGTGTTCATCCGCCACCTTCTCTTCTTCAGTTCATGATCTTTTCTCTATTTCCTACACAATTCTCATTCCAGTGTGCTTCCGGCTGCCGCTCTCCTCCAGCCTCCCACTAATGATTATCTTTATCTGACGGTTACCAACTGACATGCTAATTTTCCAACATCAGAGCCTTGCCTCAACATCCCCTCCCCCTTGGTTCTTCTCCCTGGTTTCCCTTTTGCACTTTGCAGATTTGGGTCAGACGCCCCACATCTTGTGCAGCGGGAGGGGATCACACTCAGATCATATGACAGAAATACCTGTATTCCCTCCAATCAAAAGGCATTCGCCAGCCTCCAAACAGCACCTTGCAACTTCCATCACAGCCGAGCTGCCAAAACCACACGATGCAAGATGTCTGTCTGTATCAGATGCCGCAGCACAGTCTGTACCTGCGGAGGAGCGATTGAGACGCTCTGTTCCCTCTGTTGACCTCAGCGTTCAGACTGTTCTTCACCAACGGCTCTTTGTACCGCCTGTTCTTTTCTTGTCCTCTGCCATCAAACTGACAGCCAAAACACTGCAGGTGCTCAATCAGCCCTCGACTGACCCTGCGCTCCTATAGCCACCCGTTTGTTTGGTTAGCAGTGATTTCACAGGCAAAAGTGGATGTAACCAGAAACAAGACGTCAACCTGAAGGTTTACCTAGATGGTGTTTTAAACAAAATGAGGTTAATGTGCAAATCCTGTTCGCACTGTCAACTGTTTGTTCTGAATTTAACAATCACACAGCACCAGGAAAATAAAAGCATTTGTTGGTAAACTGTACATATTGAATTTAATAGGAAAAGGTTGCAGGCTAGAGGCTAAAGGTACTTTCAGTCAGGTCGAGACAATGTTTTGATTACTGATTATTCTGAACTTTTAATTTTTTTCAACTCAATGAAAATGCTGAACAAATATGATTTCCCGTAGTCGAAGGGGACATCTTCAAATGCCGCTCCAAAGGGAATGCATTCACAAAGAAACTCATCTCAGTGTCACAACAGGGAGCAAAACATTTGGTATTTTTGCTTTTTGCTGTCAAGCATCTAATCAATTTATACACTTATCACTTTGGCTCTAAATTACACAGTGAGAGAGATTAAAATGTACTTTCTGAAAACATCTGAAAAAAGTATTTTCAGATGACTGCAGCTGAGATAAAACTATTAGTCAACCTGTTCGTTAAGTAACAGCTATCAGTGATCCAGTGTGTATCAACAGCTTGACGGTAGGAGAAGATGACAGCTAGTCAGCAAACACAATTACACACCCCCTCTGCGACTTAGTCAGATAGAAAACAAAGAGCCCTTCACATATTTAATTAACTGCCACTCTTTGTGTTCTGACTCGAGCCGTCACACAACTGATCAAGGTTCTTACTTAAGTGCCTCTTTTATTTTGACAGCCACTTACCAATACTGACAACCTCATGGCCCAATCATTTGTGGCACAAATCATACTGGGAATAAAATGAAACGATGTGAACGAGATTTAATCAGCAAGATCTGAAGAATCCTGTAGGTCTTTCATCAAGGCACATCATCATCATGAATGGATAAAAAAGTAAAGCTAATAATTCAACCAAGTCTGTCCAACATCATCTTCTGATCCAACACAAGAAAAAGAAAAACTCGCTCTCATGTGTAAAAAACCTGAGGTCCATCCCTGCATCGCCTCAGCCTCCTCACTACATGGACCTAATAGCTCTTTGCACAACCTCTCACCTTTTCTAAACCAGCCATCTCAGTGTTACCAGGCTCCAATTAAATGCTGCATTTCTACAATGTCAAATATCCTGTACGCATTTTTTAAAAGAGAGAACGGGTCATGAGAGTATTTAACGTTTAAAACAGACATTGGCAAGCAGCGATGAGTTACTTCAGCTGCTAATGTAATGTGTCACATTACTTCATTAATATTTCATATATGGCGTTTCTCATCTCAGCTTCACATTGAGGCTGAGATGACAGCCATTTCTTCACAGCCAACTCATCAAGGCAGATGCCACCCACACCGCTGTCTGGCTCAGAGCTTTCTTCCTTTCTCTTCACTCCACAGATCCCTGCACTTGCTCACCGTGGGAACTGTTCTCTAGAATACAGTCAGGTCCAGACCTTAATATATAAAGATGTAATATATCTAATATAATAGATAATATATATATACACATATAGATATATAAATATATATAGAGAGATAATGTGTATGATTTGGCACTGCCCAAATATCACAATCAATTTAAACATGCATTGTCATTAGATGTATGGATCCAACTCAAGGACAGAATTCAATAAGATGCTGTAGGCCGGCTCGGCACCAACAAGGGGAATAGCCATAGAAAGACTGTAATACAAGTCATGACAGCAGATACTGTCAGATCAACCAGGACGACACTGACTGATGCATTAAAGAAAGAAACAGTTCCAACCACCTATCAGCGTTGCCATTCCTTCACTATCAACATTCATGGTCAATGTGCCATAAAGAGACAACTAATTATCATGTTTGAATGTTCTGGTACTGACAATCGAGTATAAGTGAAGTGCTTTATCCATAAAATGTCCTGAGATGCAAATGACAGACAGAGCGTAGACTCTTACGATACATGAATTCATTGAAATTCAACTTTTTAGTCCATCTATTAATTCCTAGTTTTAAATTTTAAAAAAGGTATTTGCTGGTTTAAAACTTGCTTGCTTTTCTTTGTCTAATGTGGATTTATAGTCAAATAAATTTGTGGTTCCCAAGTGTATAAATCAAAAACACAAGCAAAGGTAGTTGACATCCAGGACTAACAGAAGGGATTAGTGAGGAGCTTGATTGCCAACATCTCTCCGTGACAATGGGTGAAAAGGAATAAGGGAAATCCCAGATGAAGGTCAAAGGCTCATAATTTACAACATGTCTACTTAACTAGTGGCCTTAACTGCTCCTCTGCTATCGAGCACTAATTGAGAGTGGGACGTGAGAGATTAACCAATTAATGGGCTCTTAAACACCATGAGAGGCAAGTGTCAGATCACTGCAGTGACGTGCAGGGTAGAAACACCCTCACACTAAAAAGTTCAAACTGTTCAAACCTGCTAAATGCAGGTTATACTCAAAAAGTACAAACATGTGCCATGCAGTGTGTTGTGTACTTCAGGTAAAAATGTGGAACAATTACTAAGCCACAACTTTGGTCCATAAAAGGACAAAATAAAGTATGGGAACTTATCATCACATATTGTGTGTGTCTACATTTGTTAACTCACACACAATAAGTAGTAAATATTTTTTAAGGAAGTCTTTAAAGCAAATCCCAAATTGTATTGTTTATTCATTTATTCTATAGTCTGGTGGACATCACCGGTTTGGTCGAAAAAAAAAAAAAACAAGCAAATAATTTCATCTTTTGCAGCATTTCCAGTCAAAAACACCAAATAATCTCTGGGTCTTGATGCTGCTCTAATGTGGATCGTCCTTTGTCCTTTGTGACAGCCTGTAAACATCAGAGTGGGCTCTGCTGAACTGACAGAGCCTGCTGGTCACAGAGCAGTGGTAAACTTCTCCACATGTGCACAAAAATCGTTAACTGGGACAATGACCAGTAGACTGAGCATGGCTGCATTGAATGTGAGTCAGAGTCAGAGACAACACAAGCAGCACAGAACCCATCACACAGGTGACAACAGAGACACTGAGGACATGTGAAGGCTTCAACCAGCAGCCTGAACCCAAGCTCCTCGCTTCACCCTGCGGGTTCCTGAGCTCCTTCGTTGTCCCACACTTCTCCATCTCATGTAAACATGTCAAGACAACATGTTATTGTGCCCATGATACATTCAGGAAGTCATGGCCCTGGGTCACCAGCACGCAACCTCACCTCAGACCCACTGCAGCACATGCATGCTTTAAAAAAAACAATAACAGTTGTGAGGTGCGCAGCCGAGCGCCTTTCTCCACCGAGACAACCTCTTCCATGATGTGAGCAAGATGGGCACTCACGTCTACCTGCAGCTGCTCCTGCAACACGGCGAGCCGCACATGCTGCTCCACAGACGCTGCGCATCGGAACAAAGCATTTCGGCGGACTGGAGTCAAGCTCTGTCTCCGTCTCTATGTCTGCCTGTCTGAGTCTGGACGTGTGGTAGCGTCTAAAAGGCGAATAGCGGCTGTTGTGTGGCACCTACCTGCCCCAGCTGCTTTAAAAGCGCAGATCCGTCCACAGCCCCGGGTTCCTACAGCAAGAACAATCGGGGAGGGGAGCGGGAAGGAGTCTGCAGTCGGAGCCCGACGGCGTTAAGTTTGGTGTGATGAGTCGCTGGAACAGCAGGAGCGAGCGGAGGCTCTTTAACACACCGCTGCTGCTGCTGTTAGCCGCTCAGTGCTAACTAGCTCCCCTTAACTCGATGCCGCCGGAGCCCAGAATATTAGCGGCCCGCGCGGAGCGTCGGAGCGGCTGTAGCCAGAAAGCATAGCCCCGTGGCTGGTGAAAGTGGAAGCAGCTCGGCCCGGTAGCTTACCGACCTCCCTCCCTCCCTCCCTCCCCCCGCAGGAGCCGCTTGGTCGCCAAGAGAGTGTTGCGTTAGCCGGGCGACATTAGCCCGCTTGTGTCGCAGTCAGGCTAACGAGGAGAGGAGAGGAGAGAAGAGGCAGCCTGGTGAGCTGCTGTCACCTGTTAGCTCGTGGTCTCCACACCCCGGGCTGACACTACGTGAGTGCACCGTTCCTCACCCTGCACTCGGCGACTCACGTGTTGCCAAGTTGACCCGTGAACTAACCTGGAGGGGAGGTCACACACTACATGCGGGTCATCTGCTGCGGTGCACGCCCGGGCCCACAAACTGGCACCTCGGCTCGGCTTCAGCTTCCTCATCGCACAGTGACCTGCTGTAATACATTCATATGATCACAGGGATGTAACGTCTCCCACCGAGGAAGACCCCTCCTCCTGCGAGTCAGGCGGCTGAATGACGGCCGTGTGTGCGCGCGGGGTATTTGCGAATGACGTCACCTGTGTGCGATCCATGCACCTGCACAACATTTACACACGCACGTGCAGAAAGATGCATGCACAGGTTTGAACATGCATGGCACACACACACGCACGCGCACGCATCCACTGCAGGCTTTTCTTCCACTGCTTCTTTCTCAGTTTACCAGCACCTTTCAGCATCTGTGGCATATGTCTTTCTGCAGGGTTTTTATTAAATTACTTCAAACTGGTGGATGTTCAGTCACCCCTGCAGCAGATCACCTGACACACGGCATCACCATCATGAATGAACTCCTGCACCGTGGAGGGGACTTGACCATCACTGGAGATCGAGCGGGATGGAGCAGTGTCGGTGTGTTGGTGCTGCGGTTGTGAGGGGTTGCACCATCTTCCTCCATCAGGGCTCTAAGAAGAGATGCCGTGGATTTGGATTGTGATGATTGTTACAGATTGACATTATTGACGGGAAATCAAATTGTTTGTGTATTGTTATTGTAGATGTCTTACATGCGGTGTAATCTTTCTGTTTTACATCTGTCAGCAGGGTTGCCTGACAAACACTGAGCTGACATGCAGGGAGCTTGGCAGAGGAATGAGGCCTGGACAAGGGAAGAGCTTATTAAACTTTGAGGCAGACCCCGATCATTTATTATGAATTTGATTTTATTTGGCGTGGTTTGTGTCGGTCCCTGCTCTCCTTGTGTCCTAGATAAGAAGATAGTCTGGCTGGACAGACTTGATTTCCCTTGTTCAAGACTTGCATGAAGTAGTTCAGCTTACTGTGTTGAGCCCATTCTTGCAGGAAGTTCATAAAGTTTAATTAGATGTTTTCCAGGTTGAAATTCCATTTGGGACGCCACCGCCTGTAAGGTCAGCTATCTGATCCAGACTCAAAGCACCGCTGGAAGGCAAGAAGTGACGGCTGGTTTATTAACGTTATATTTTAAATAGAAACGATCACTTCTGCTATCAGGCCACAAAAGTTAATGAACTTATTCAGTTGGAAGGTGTTTTTGTTTTATCATTTATATCAGTGAATATCATATAGTAATGATAATTATTAAACCTTTATTTTATGTAATTAAATGTATTCATGTGTTTTATTTTATTTTACATTAAACCTTACCTAGAGGCATAAGCCTTAATCCAATGAGCACAAGTACATTTGCGTTCAGTGGTGCAAAGAGAGCTAAAAGAAAAACTCTGTGGGTAGGCAGACGTTAAATGTGCTGTAGTGCAATGAAACCTAAAAATATCTCTGCTCCGCAGGAAGAGTGGGAGAAGAAATCATCGAGAGAAAAGACTGTTGCATAAAGTGATTGCAATCTAAGAGGTGGGGGGTGGGGGGGGGGGGGGAGTTTTAAAAATACTATTTATAATAACCAATTATAAAACGGTCTTTGTACAGCACCGGCAGCTCCACTATGTACCCAGAGTGCCTTATGAAAATAGGTACATCTGTGAGTGACATATGTAATGTACCATAAAATACACCACCAATAAGAATAACTGAATAATACAGTCAGTATGCCTAACATTCAAGTACAATACATCAGTTCAGACAAAGTGCAGCAGTGACGTGAGACTTTATGTGTGCTAATTCCTATCTGTGCGTGTGTGTCACTTGCAGCCAGGCAGTGCTTCAGCAGCGGGGCCGCTGAGTGTTTTGCTGTCATTAGAGGTGTCTGCAGTATCTTGCCAGAGGGCAGTGCACCGTGGAAAATAAAAAAGTCCAAGCAGCCTGTGTTTTGCAGACCTCTGTTGCCCTGGAAACAGGTGCTGAGATTTCCCATTTCTTCATTTTTCTCTGCACTATCCATATCACCCAACCCCCCCATCCCACCCCCCGCCTCCCCAACAGCACCTCTATACTCCACTCGCTGCCGCCGCCGCTGCCTTTGCTACTTCCTCCCCCACGACCTGCCGCATAGTACAATCACACACACACGCACAGTTCCATTCCACTGCAGTCATTTCACAATGTCAAAGGACATAGTAACCGACTCCTCTGCTAAAGAACAGCACACAGGATCCAAGAGGGTCTCTCTCTCTCTCTCTCTCTCTCTCTCTCTCTCACACACACACACACACTCACACTCTCACACACACACCTCTAAAGTGTGTTGACCCTCCTCTCAGTGCTGCAACTGACCTCCAGGAGAGCGAAATGAAAACAGAGTGCGGACGTGTAGGGGTGAGGAGACAAAGAGGGAACAACTGAGAGTGAAAGAAAAGCCGACTGCACTCACAGCTCACTGCTGTTCTCGGTGGGGGCAAGGTTAAAGAAGGGGGACGGGGGAAAGCCATCTTGCTTTTCCCTCTCTAAAAATGTTCTTCTCAGCGAATTAATTGCGCCCATGGGGATGTTATCTGGAGTTCAGGCAGATGGTCCACCACGCTGCACACACCTATGTCAGAACTGCAGCCGGAATTGTTGAATATTCCTCCTGGAGCAGAGATGGAATGCGTCACGTATGGGAGGCTCACAGTTACAAACAGGAGAGATACGTTTACGTCGCCTCTGCCTCTTCACTTTCTGGCCTTTTTAAGTCATCCCTTTGTTTCTGCAGTGTTGTGTGTGCATTCCTTTGTAGTGACTTCTCTTTGGCAGGAGGCAGAACATTCCAGGGAAATGGCTGACCCACAATAACGCACACACACACACACACAGGGATGACTGAAGCAGTGAGCTCCTCCGCCCGCTCGTCGCCTGGGCGTTCTTGAATCCCTCTGTCCGGATCATGTGGGCCACACATACAGTATGACTGTGGAGCATGACCGGCTGGAACAGCAGCACACATGACCATCATCACAAGAACACATGACAGTACTCGCCCTGCAGCAACTCCACAACGCCACTGTCACGCCCTCGGCCGTGCACAATCCCAATTTTCACCCCGCTGTTATAAGTGCCCCCCCCCCTCGGTGGGAGTGCACTCAATACAATATATTGATTATTATCATTTTCTCTGTGAACTGATGCTTTGCTCTAGAGCAGCGGTTCTTCAC
Organism: Pseudorhombus dupliciocellatus; assembly: GCA_016785235.1. Taxonomy (NCBI): domain Eukaryota; kingdom Metazoa; phylum Chordata; class Actinopteri; order Pleuronectiformes; family Paralichthyidae; genus Pseudorhombus; species Pseudorhombus dupliciocellatus. The sequence continues at coordinate 1,753,710 of JAFBJW010000022.1, forward strand.
CTTGTTAGAGGTACTGAACTGTACAAGGTTCATACGCGCATTCACCGAACCCTTAAAATAAAATATGACTTGGGTCTTGACCTCTGCCGAACCCCTGGTGTTCGATCAAACCGAGGTTAAAAAGCACAGCACATTAAGAAATAAAGAAAAGCACTACCCGAATGGACAAATGACCTCCCGGAAGCCATTCTTTACTTATTTCAAATTTTATATCACACCTCGATGTTTGCTTATGCCCTGAATTCATATCATACATTGTTCCTTTTTTCAGACAAAATTTAGGATCAAATTTAAAAAGTCTGGGGTATTAGTAATTAGTTCCTCATTCACCAGTGATGTCACTAAACAGCTGCTGACGTCTCTGCTATACTGATTATAACCAAACATATGTTTGTGTTATGCATCTAGTTGAATAGGATTTTGAAGATTTTTTCTTTCATAATTAGGTATGATATGTGTTTCATATATAAAGCAAGCTCTGCATTGACATCCGCTGCAGAAATCTCTTCAATAACACCCTGGTGAAGAGGATGATGGTCAAATAACCTCAACTCTGGGGTGTGAATTTCAAAAAGTTAGTCACTCTTATCACAGTATTGTTCTGGTAGATGCCACCTTTTCCATAAAACTGATGTTGACCATCTGTGTAAGCCAACATTCGAGTGATGTGGTTATTTTTACTCCTGTTTAACTGGTTGACAGCAGTTTGTCGCAATTAGCATCAACTCCAATCATCTGTCTGTCCCGCGACCCCCCTATTTTCATCCTTTTGCATCCTCCCACGACCATCTGCTGCCACAGGCTCGGCTTTCACTTCTACTCTGATCTCAGGCAGAATCTACAGGTCACTTAAATAAAGTGTGCAGGGCTGTGCTGGAGCATCTGGGACAGCTGGAGTAGAAGCTGTGCTCCTCTGCTGCTACACCGTTATAGTCAATCCTCAGCATGCAGAGGTGGGCAGTAAAGAGGAAATATTACAAATATTAAAAAGTGATATCGTTGATCTATTTTGACTACACCACAATACACGTCAGAGGTATGACTTCTACCCTGTTACTTTGAAAAAGTGGAATAAAAATATTCTGAATTCTGTGGGAACATGTTTAATACAATGATAATGAAATACAACACAGTATTTACAGTTTTGAGTTTTGAGTTTTGAGGAAACCTGGTGGAATTACAGACTGACTCTCTGCTGCCACCTTGTGTTCACAATGTGTTGAATAAATATATATTTAATAGAATATACATTAAATCAACATACTACTTTAATTATTATCCAATCTTCGCAACACGGTGGTCTACCCAATAAATACACAGTAAATGAATTTGAGTGTATCAATAAAGGAGGAGATCTTGTTCCTCATGAATCCGGAGTTGATTGTCTCCCGCCTCTTCACTGAGAGACTGGACGACAACGAGCATCTGACTGTTACAGGAAGCGCTTAAAAGATGAGTTAGTTCAGTCAGGAAGAGGCAGCTGACTAAACTTCTGACTAACCACTTTGTTTGTTTGTTTTATTATCCATAGGTTATTTTCACAAGGCAGAGGGAAGCATCACATCCTTCAGACGGCAATGTGTCACAAGTGTGTGTGTGTCCCACTCCCTGAAGAGGAATCATAAAAGAGAGAGAGAGAGAGAGAGAAAAAAAAATTAAGAGAAATGAGAAGCAAAGGAAACAACAGCAAAGTAGAACAAATAAACACCATGTATATATGCTGTTTATTTGTGTGTGTTTGTGGGTATACATTAGTGATGTTACGTTCGTGAATGATTCGTTCAAAAATAACAAATCTTTTGTATTAGTTGGCGTAGTGAGTCCTCTCAGTGATTGAGTTTTTCATGCAGTACCTTCCGTCTCCACATGGCCGCTGCATATGCATTAAGCTGTGTTAGTTCGTTCATTTGGGTCGTTTGTTCCTCTGGAACGATCATTTGTCACGTGACAGCCATTGGTGGCACTGATTGGCTGTGTAAGAAGCAGTTCGTTCATTCGGGTCGTTCGTTCCTCTGAAGCAAGGGGTGCCCAAACTACATTTTTAATTGCACTTCTTAGTTTTAACGCCAGGGGGAGTTACTGTTGGTCAAGGTCAGCCATGTCCAAAGTCCAGCCCGGGGGCCAATTGCGGCCATTGTTCTAATTTCAACCGGCCTGTTGATTAAGTTAATGTTTTTAGTGTTTTGGTTACTTCCTGTTTTATTTTGGTAAGGGTTTTCTGTTCGTGTCCGTCTTTATCTGCGTCTTCTCTGATTGTTGATATACGAGCTTTATAAACTCCCCTCTTTTCTTTGTCTGTTGCTAGTCTGTCTTTCATGACCAAAGTATAAAATGCACGTGTACAAAAGAAAATTCAACAAAACTAATTTCTAAAGTGGCAGTTAGTGCCACCCCTTCCAGGACAAGTGGAAACTTGAGTATTTTTTCACTGAAGTGCAAAACCTTTTTCATTTTTGATATCCAATTCAAAAGCAAGTAAAATATTTTCATTTATTGTCAATTGAAATAATCGTAATTTTGAATTTAGAAGTTTACAGTGTTGCATTTGATACTGAAAAATATGTAATGTTTCAAATGAAGTTTTTTTTTCACTTTTTGTGGTCTTCAAATATGAAAGGCAGAAGGATTTTGAAAACGTGTTTCGCTTTATTTGTGTCCCATGTGACGAAATGAAAAGTATGCCATTTGAAATAAAACATGGCCGGCCCCCGCACATTTTCACCTTGCCAAATCTGGCCCTCTTGGCAAAAAGTTGGGACACCCCTGCTCTGGAGCGTTCATTTGTCACGTGACTGGCAACACAGGCAGCCACTTAGAGCGGGATGTTCTCTCTTCCAGATTGGTCTCCCAAGTTAGTTTCATACTGTTAAACAGTATGTGACCTATTGTCACATAACAAGGGGAACGGCCCATACTCACAGCACCACCCACATCCAGAGATATATCTCCTGGTTTTTTCCCAACCAAACCAGAACTGAAGAAGCCCTTCGGATGAAGGACGAAACATTTCAACGCCAAGAAAGAAATCCAGTTGCCTTGACTAAATGGTCACCTTGATTGTGGTGTGTGGTTACTTTCCTTGATTTTCACACAGTTTGAATTTCTTGTGGCATTTTGTGTACTATACTGTGTGTTTAGACACCCGGTCTGTCTTACAACGGGTACAGCGCCACCTGCTGGAAAAATGAACGACATGGCTCAAAATAAGATTCGTTTTTTTTCCTGTACGAGAGTAAGAGAACCAAGTCAGGTAAACAAAATCGTATTAATCGCTAATTATATTTTTTCATATCAATTAATGTTTAACATGTGACCAGGGGAGAGCGCGAACGCAGTCCCCCACTACCAGAAATTATGCAGTCGAGATTCCCACATTTGAGGAATTCGCAGGGGTCAGCACAACCGAAGTGCAATGGTTGAGCCTCGCCCTGGGTGAACCACCTGCTTGATCATGGTGTCTCCCCTGCCAGGTAAGTATGAATTGAGACGAGTTAAGGGGGCCAACTGATTCACCCAAACGCTATTCTGACTGACGGTGCTATCATTTATTCATTCATTTAACCACAATGTGCAGGGGACTGGGACCCAACAGTAACTCCACACACATACACGGCACTGTTTAGCACGACGACAGACAGGAAGAATTTACTTTTTAGTTCAAGAACTCTAGGTACATTTCCCACCATGCAATGCTATATTTGCATACGAACGGCCGAACTACAAATCTGCCATTTTTTAAAATCCCATTTAACCTCTCAGAACAGCTCCACTGTCAGTTAAAGTGAAAGAAATAAAGCTAGTGTGTGTTGATCCATATCCAAAATTCAGAAAATAAAATAAATAACACATATTATTTGTCTCAACAGAACCACTTCCGGATTCGTTGTTTACTGGTAGCGGGTGACTGCTGCCACCTATTGACATGGAGTGTAAACAACAGTCTTCAACGTGTTTATCTGGGTTTCTCTGTGGCTTAGCAAAGCAGCACAGAATGAAGAATAGAGCCAGACAGGGAAAGAACAACGTTTGCACAGACCAGTGGGAAGATACATTCTAATCCTCTAAATCCTCTGTAAGTACAGTTATTACCCCATTCTCTCCACATATAAAGGTAAAGAGTTCAGATCAAAAACAAAACAACAGAGCCTATAATAACTACACTATAACACAATAAAAAAAACCCTATCATTTCCCATAATCCAGTTTGTATTTAAGTCTCTGCGCTTTCTCATGGTCAGGTCACTGTTGTACATTGTGTTATGCCGTGATATTGCCATCCTCTGTGTTGTTTCACAACTCATTGTCTCCTCCAGCAAGTTTCCTTGCGCTTTCCCTAGTTTTTGCTATAGAGCATATTTGATTGATGTTATTTTTCACCCCACAAGAGAAATACATACAGTACTGATTTTGATTTATTTATTGACATGTGTTCACTTTCTGCATATGCGGTCACAAACATGGCCAACTCCACTGGGGGGAAGTAGGTGGAGGTAGGCTTTGTTTCACCTGTTGCCATGGTGAATCCTATTATCTGTGTTCCATTGATGATTCCTATAGATTTATAAACATCCTCCTACAGGAATAAAATGGTTTGGTTGCAGTATTCTACACTTCAAAGATATTTATCAGTGAAGACAGCTGCTTTGCAACTGCAGGAGGAGTAGAATAGAACTCCAACTAACGCTCACACTCCAGCACAATACGTTGCGCTAATGCACCTTTCCTTTTGGTTGCCAGCCGCCAAAAAATAAACGAAGAAGAAGTATAAGCCGTAGAGGACGAAGAAGAAGAAGAGGTGACGTATCAACAAAGTGCCGGAAGCTTTTCACAAATTCAAAATGGCCTACCAGACACTACAGCAGGAGTACTTGCAGATTCCTGTTGTCACCAGGGCATATACAACCGCATGTGTCCTCACAACTGCCGCAGTGGTAAGGTCCATTCACCTTTCTCTCGTGTTGACAAAGGTAATGTCTTGTTTTCGCTGAATATAGCTAACGGGACATCGGTACTTGGCCGCTCGCCTGTAGCTTTAACAGTCGTCAGTGGGGTACGTGTGTGAACCGGCGTTCCGGTTTGACTGGTCAACATATTAATTAGTATCCGGTTATACTGGTCCCACTCTGTTCCAGATTGGTCGGTCGCAGTTTCGCCATGTCCACAATAGTAACCCCGTGACGTCACCAAGCTGCTGTGAATCCTCCGTGCGCTTCGACTAACTTGTCCCACTCTTTGAGCTCGCACCTGGTGCTGATTCAGGGAACGCCCGTGTCGTTTGGTGACAGTCGGAACACCGACAGACGCTGCATGCTTCACAGCCCCACACCAAGCACGTGACACCGTCAGATGAAAACATCCCTGACGTGTGTTTGCGCCGAAAGACAAAGTGACTGTTCCTGTTGATGAGCAGGGTTCAATCATATGAGAATGGAATCTGCCCAAACCCTCACCAGTAAACTGACTGGATTTGATATTGATCATTAGTTGTTTTTATTTAGTTCCTGCCATTCACCTCTGGAATCAGCAGAGGTTTTGTCTGAACTGTGTAGATTGTTTTCAAATGTGCAGCAAGTTGGGAGCCATGATATGGCTGATCAAGTTGGTGCATTTTTTCTTCTCTTGTGTAGGACTGTGAGAATACATCAGGCCACAGAAAGTGACAGGCATTTTTGTTTGTAACTCAGTGACCTCTGCCATCTTTTCAGTGACAATCATGGCAACAACATTTCATATTGTGACATTCCTAGGTGTGTGTATTTTCCTTCTATAGAATTAATTATACATCATTGAATATCATGAAACTGTGCTATTTCCTCTGACAATAATCATGGCAGCTAAATGTCATATGGTGATATCCCTGCTTGACACATTGCTAGTTCTCTCTGATTACAGACATTGGCAAAATAAAATTAATCGAGAAGTAAATTGCCAAGGCAGAAAGAACAAGCACTGAAGCTGATGTATGTATGCAATATTTATATAATGTATATACAGTGCAATTCATACCTTCTTATTTGCCTTTTCTCACAGCAACTAGAACTCATCACACCTTTTCAGCTATACTTCAATCCAGATTTGATTCTAAGGAATTACCAAGTAAGTAATCTCCCTTTATTTGACTTATGCCTGTCTTTTTAGTGTCTTACCAACTGAAAACAGTTTCTTCTTTTTCTCGAAGATATACAATGAGTTAGTGTGTTCGCAACCATTCCACTCTGTATTAATATGATTTTAAGGTCTTGTATTTTATGATTTGGCACTATACAAATAAAATTGAATTGATCCTCCGTGGCTTTTTCCAGGCACTTCCTGTAAAAATGGAAAAAAAGGATGTATAAGTGTGAAAATGTACATTTATAGTTTTTACTTTTCTTGATTTAAATATTTACGTACTGCCCCATTAGTCACAGGAATTCCAGGGCATCTCTGACCCTGTCAGCGACGCATATTTGTGGGAAAATGTGTGATGTTTACCATGAATTGAAGTGGATGCGGTCTGAATATGAACAAGATATTTTTTTTTTATACAAACCATTTACATCCAAACATCCCAGTCACTGGGATCTGTGCTCAGAACACTGTACTGCCAGGCTTCAATGGGGACGATGATTTTGACATTATACAATGTAGCCTAGCCACTGTGTTTGTTTGCGGTGCCATGACAGTGCTATGTAGTATGGCTGAGCTTGGTGGCATAGTCAAAGCTATTTCATCTAGAGCAGTGGTCACCAGACTTGACCCCCAAAGATCAATTATTAATTCCAAACATAGGATATCACCCTGATATCTCCCTAAACCACTTAGTAATATTTATTATTTTTGCTATTTCCATTAAAGGCTGTATATAAACGCATAATATACACACAGAAAGGCAGTTATTTTGATGCAGTTGAGTTAAAATATAACAGTAGTACACACTGCACAAACGGCAGCAAAGCAGAAGTGAGTATTCTCACTACTACACATCACTGACCAGAGGATCAATGATGCAAAACATTGCCTGCACATACACACCAGCCTGTGGTGTTGTTTTTCAGTTACAGGCAGCTGACTGCTCTCTCTGTCTCTCTTTCATTTTCTAGGTATGGCGAATAATAACCAACTTCCTGTTTTTTGGTCCAGTTGGCTTCAATTTCCTGTTCAATATGATCTTTCTGTATCCTTCTCAAGTCTCACTACATGTGACGTTAATTTGCATGTTTCCTTTGACCACTTGTTTTTTCAAACACAAGACTTTTTAAAATCCTATCTCGACAGTACGATTCACACTAGAGGTACCAACCAGTTTGTTGAATTTCTTAACCATTTGTCTTCAGTTACAGATACTGCCGTATGTTAGAGGAGGGCTCTTTCAGGGGAAGAACAGCTGACTTTGTCTTCATGTTCCTCTTTGGTGGTTTTCTGATGACTGTATCCTTCAGATTAGTGTCATTGAAATGATTTGATTTCACTGATGTTAAAGACGCCTCAAAGGAGGAGAAATCATACCGGATCTTGTGAATTTGTTACAGCTACCCAGGTACTGGTTAGTAGGAATGTCATTATGGTGGAAATAGGGCTGCCACCAAATACTATTATTGATTACTGGATATATTTTAAAACATGCTGTAGTGATAATTCAGTGTGAAAATGTAGATGATTTGAAATGTATGTATTCTGGCTATTTACAGTTTTTGTCCATTGCTTGAACACATTTTGCAAAACTTTGCTCATTATGTCAAAACTTAATGAGCCTAAGCAGACATGACAGAACACTGGGAAATAAAGCATTCACATCTATGTCAAATTCAAACTCTGCAATCAAAACCTAACAATCCTTTGCCAAAACCTCACTTTGATGACAAAACGTTTCGTCAAATGAAAACACTTCCAGAGCAGCATCAACACACTTGTCTACTTTATATAAAACACTGCAGTCTTTCCTTTGTATTTGGTTCCACAGAAGGCACGTTTTCACAACAACCAAAAAAGAAATGCTCAATTCACTTTAATTACATTACAGTACAGTAAATTAAGTTAAAGCAAAAATAAAATAATCAATACACTACTGTAAACACAGAAAATGATGAATTGCATTGTTTGCTCTGACTAGGTTCACTATGGCCAGTTCCTGCTGTATATGCATGTTTCACAAAACTGTGTGTGTGTGTGTGTGTGTGTGTTGCATTTTAAATAGACGTGTTTTCCCAATGGCACTCTGAGTATTTATTTTTGAACTAAGTGTCTTATGTATGAAATAGTGTGTAGTGTGCAGGAGCAAGTGTGTTGCAAAAAGACACAAGTGTGCAACAGAATTGCAGCTAAAGTGCAAAGCAGCGCTTTTGTTTAAGGTATAGTCACAGCAGCTTTAAGTTATGTTCCTTTGGTTTAAGAATGTGGCGATAGTGTTCAAGCAATGGACAAAAACTGTAAAATGGTCATGACAAATGGGCGCAACACCGCCCCCCCAGAGCCTAAACAGCACATTAATGAGTTGGATGTTGAAGGTAAGCTGTCATTGGCAGCATCTTCATGAATTTTTGAATTATTATAACTATAGCACCCACACATTGTAAAAATCTGACAGAGGAGATAAGACTTAGAAATAGAACTTTTTGATCTCGAAGGGTTAATCCTGTCATGTACATTACTTGTTAGCTGTATCTGTATTATTTTTCCTAATGTTTTTAACAGTTGAAAAGTGCTAAATGAATAAAGTCATCATTATGAACGTTGTTAATAGAGAAGCATTCACATTATAGCAGTCCTTCCCGCCCTTCACTGGTTACCTTTAAACCTTAAATGCCGGTCAGGATGCAGGATTGTTTCACCCACCGTTATTGTAGTGTCAGTCTTTTATTTGCCATATTCTTTAACAAAGTTTCAGATATTTGGTACATTTGTAAGTCTTGTGTTCCTAGGCCAAGCCTTCACTATCATGCTAGTATACATTTGGAGTCGACGAAATCCAAATGTGCGCATGAACTTCTTTGGCCTGCTGAACTTCCAGGCACCCTTTCTACCCTGGGTCCTAATGGGATTCTCGCTTCTGCTCGGCAACTCGATCATTGTGGACCTTTTAGGTATCTTTCTCTGTCACCTTCGGCCAATAGTTAGCCCTTAAATGATCCTTATTAGCTAAGAGTAGGTGATGGTGCTTGTCTAATTTTTCTTTTCTATTTTCAGGTATTGCGGTTGGTCATGTCTATTACTTCCTAGAGGATGTTTTCCCCAACCAGCCTGGAGGTGGCAGGTGGCTCAAGACCCCATCTATCATGTAAGTCTTTACATGCTAATATTGAACTTGTCTTCATACACACAAAGTGTACAGTGCTTCATTTACGTTCGTAAACATGATGAATGCTATTGAACTTGCACGAGAATTAGCAAATAACACCATGAAATGTGCACTCATTCATGAAACAGGCAAGGCCTGTCATGAAAAAAGAAGAGGGGAACGGCAAACTACATCTTTGAAATACTATTGAATTGTACTTATTTCAGTCAGTATTGCACTTCATCAATCAGTCAGTCAAATTTTATTTGTATCGCCCATATGTGCAAATCCCACTTCATTTGATAGAGCTTTAACAAGGTGTGACAGCCTCTGCTCTTAGCCCTAAACCTATGATTTACATTATTGGTAGACCTCATCCGAACATTGATGCCATAGACTGCTGAACCACCACAAAACTAAGTATGCATTGCAGTGCATACATACTTTTTGATAGATTTATTTGTGTGAAGATTAAATAAATATTAATAATGCAAGGTTTTTTAATAGATTCATTATTATATTATTGAGTGATAAAATATTATCTTGGCCCTTGAAACAGAGCTACAAGGGTTAGTGGTTAAAATCTTCCCCTACTAAGTGGGATATGCCTTCAAGAAGTCCTTTCATCACCAATAACTGTCACAACAAAATCATCAGTGGCCATCGGTAGTTGCTGATGAAACAGGTTAGTCATTGTCATGACATTGGCTTAATTTAGATATCAACAATGCGTTACAGTTACAGTTACTGAAATGGCAAACATATAATATCCACGTAACGTCTATAACAGTGGAGGTCATTTCATGACATTTGCAACAGAAAAGCTCTGATACACGGCATTATTTCACATGTGAATAAAACGCAGCTCTGTATGCAACCCTGTCAGGATGCTTCTCTACGAGAGGAGCAGGTAAGCTATGCTAGTTAAATCACGTATCGTGTATCTAAAGAGAGAAGGGATGCGATAAGAAACTGTGAAAATACATCATTATTAATTCAAAAGAAAAACATGTCAGTCTTTATTTGACAGAATCACAATCAGAAACAGCTTTACTATCAGGTACGTTGTTTACATACAAGGAATTTGTTTCCGGCAGATGTTCTTTCTGGGGGAAGAGCAGAAATGTCCGCAATAATAAGTAGTAGGAATGAAAATAAATATATATACATGTAGACATGGCAAATATATACACACTATAAATATATATTTAAAAGTGTGCAAAAGTTTGTGCAAATCCGGCAGTGCAATTGCAATTCTGTTCTGTAGTAGTTGTCTGTAGTTGCCATCCATAGTGTCTCAACCCTTATTATGAGGTGCTGGCCATGACAACTCTTCCTCCTGTTCTGTGTCTTTGACAGAAAGATGTTGTTCCACACTCCAGAGGAAGATGCCAACTACAACCCTCTGCCTGAGGAGCGCCCAGGAGGGTTTGCCTGGGGTGAGGGACAGCGCCTCGGAGGTTGAACGTGGCCCCAGATCATCCTTGGTTGTCCTGTCACTTCCAAGAGAGACGAAGGGAGCGAGCGCGGTCTTTGCTTTTGACATGTTTTTTTTATTTCTGGATGAAGAATGCCAAAACCCCTCCTGCTGCCAGATCATTGCTGTAAGACTGTTACAGACAACATGGAATATGGAACGTTGAACAGTGAGACTTTGGGCTCAGATGTAAACAGTTTTCATATGGAAGAGGAAAACTTTAAAACAGTAAAATGCTATACAGAATGAATAGTTGAGAGGGCAAGTGCATTGTTTTTCATTTCACCTTTTTAAAGAATAAATGTGTGTAACAAACAATGCTTTGCTTTCATTTGTTTTGAGCGTTTGGCAGTATTGCATGAGACAGATTTACACTAAATATGACAAGTTCCTGAAATGAAGGATTAAAAGACAGAACAACAAACTAACAAATGTGAAAGTAGAACCAAGCCCCACGCAGCAATGACTGGGTCTGAATCTTAATGCACTGATCACTTCAGCGCCAGTTTACTTGAGTCAAATTAAAATACTCTCTTGTGTCATCTGTTCAGAGCAGGTAGGGGTGTGATAATCCACTACTGTTCTTGTGATTGTGATATTTCAAGGAGGCCTTGTTCACAAAACCGTTTCCTTGTGAAGGTGAAATCTCTGAAAGATGGATGGTGATGAGGATGATGGCGCCTCTAGCAGCTGCTTCGCTTTCATTTGCTTTTTCTGTTTTTGTTTCTGCTCTGCTCACTTTCACCGGGGAGGCTCTACCAAACATCACCAAACTATCTAGGTAAACCTTGTGACGTTTTTTCAGAGATTCTGGTTGGAGCAGCAGCAGCTCTCTGCAGGATCTACAGGAGACACATACATGGGAAGGAAGCCGGCCAGGATTTAGAACTGTGCTTCCTTCCATCCATCTGGTGAATGTCTACTCCCTGGACACTTTCTCTGGGGTGCACAGCACTGCCCCCCCACTGCTCCAAGACCAAAGGGCAACATCCTGGGCTGAGCGATGAGGCCAATGTGGAAGTGCTAAAAGCTGCAGTTCACTGGGTGGCCTCTAGAGGCAAGCTGCAAGAGGCTGCAAACCTGTTTACAGCCTGGTTCAAAAAACGTCTTTGGCCGTCCAGCCTCAGGTCTTGCTTTGGGTCAACGCTGAATTTTTTTCCAACATGCTTGATTAATTTTTATGTTTGAAATTCTGTATACATTTGGGCGTGGTCTCTTGAGTGACACCTTGGCACTCTTTGTGGACCCTCGGTGGGTCGGCATTTTAACATGGGAGTCAATGGGGACTGCTGACTTCTTGGAGCCAGCCTCTATTGGCCACCCAGTGAACTGCAGCTTCCAGCACTTCCGCGTTGGCCTCATCGCTCAGCCTGGGATGTTGCCCCCCTCGGTTACGCCCGTAAATACTCCTGATTCGGAGGCCTCGCCCACTGTGGTCAAACACGGAGAGGAGAAACACTGGCAAGGCCACATTTGATTTCGTTAAGTCAAGCCAGCCACACAAATATTTCTAGTGCATCGGAATCCACTGAGAAAGTCAGCGCTGGTTTAATACAGAGCGAACTGACTTACGGTTTTCAAAATAGGATGCTGGTATTGATCAAGCTGGTTTTAAGATATTGGGTCACATTGTGTAGATTGTGGTCCATAATTTCCAGACCATCCTGACTGCTCACGCACTGTCCCACTAGAGAATTTGTACTGCAACAAAAAAATGACTAAAACAAAATATTTAATGTACAGTAATATCTGGACCCGGTGGCCGCAACGTCCCCTTTGTGCATGTGCGCGTGTAGTAGGATCTGTCCTCCTCATGTATGATGTTTGTCATTCTCTGCAGTCACCTTTTGTTTTTTGAATAATTGGAAGAAGAGAGTAAGAAAAGAAGAGTAAAGGACTTGCACGATGACACAAACACCTCGTCACATCACACAGAGCCACTTTATTTTGGTTATGTCTAAACGAATATTAAAATAAATAATAATTTAGTCAACTGCCACTGGGTTCTGTGAGGGTGCTCTCTGTTCTCACGGTCCCAGCCCTATCAGCTGGACGGCGGCTCGCGAGGGAGGTGGAGCCCGTGTTCGCCGGCCATGTCCCTCACGAAGCTGTTTTTAACGTTAGCACGAAGAGTCAGAGTGAAATCCTTGACCAGAACACTGCTCAGTTCCTTCTCAGAAACGGGTCTCTGCCTGGATTTTTAAAAACATGGAGTACATGACAGTGGCTGTCCGAGGGAGCCGCGCGCCACAACCTCACATCGATTTCCCCACAGCAGGTAAAGGGTGGTATGTGATCCACCTTTACAGACAAACCCGATTTTGACTGTAGGGACAGGAGTGAGGGAGAAAGAAAAAAAGTGTATTCTACAAAGACAAGACTGTTTCTAATCACGGGGACAAAAAACTGAAGTCTGTGTTGTTTCGGTAACTCAGAAAGATGTCCAGTCCTCCCTGCATATGGGAGAGGAGTTTCAGAGGTTGAGAGGTGCGGGGCCACCTCGGTATGCATCAACAAAAACATTCTGACCAAAATTATGGACATCTGTAACACATCTGTAACACAGAGGAAAGGGTTTAATTTCCCATTACAATACATACTCCATAGATTTGGCAAAATTCACCCAACATTCTTGACGATATTTCTCCTGCTCGTTCTCCCCTGTTCATGTCTGGTTTCAATAATCAATCAGATAGATGAAAAACACTAAGGTCTGTGATTCGAGCAGCCCAGACATGTGTAAGAGCTGTCACCACTGAGAGTCTGGGTACAAGGTACTGTGATTATCAAGGTCTCGCTAAAGGGTGCAGTGTAAGCTACTCCTCATCTCAACCCCCTTCACAAAGGGATTTCAATGCATGGTGTTTGATGTATTCTGAAAGAGCTCCTGGCAATTCATAATTAAGGATATTGCTAATTGCGATTGATCTTATGATCAGTAAAAGGGGATTGTTATGGAATTTTCATAGTCTCTGTCCTTTTTCAGGGCATAGTGCAACCTGCTGCAACGTGCTCACTCCCCAGACATCACCGATATGAGTCTGCGCAATCTGGCAGGCTGGGTCCATGACGAGAAAAACATTCAGTTGTTTTTGAGATTAGATTGGCCACTTGGGGATAAAATTGGGACTGCAGCAGAGCAAACTTCAGAATATAATAGAGCATCATGCGCATATGATTGTGTCAATGAACTCTGATTTTCAACTTGGCCAAGCATCAATAAATATTTCCGCATAAGCCATCGAAGGGCTCCTGAAAACTACCTTCTTCTTGCAGGGACTCACTCTCTGCAGTATTTCCTCACTGGCTCCTCTCAAGTCCCAAACTTTCCAGAGTTTGTGGCTGTTGGTTTGGTTGATGGAGTTCAGATGGGTCACTATGACAGCAACGCGATGAAAGCAGAACCTAAACAGGACTGGATGTTGAATGCAGTAGATCCACAGTACTGGGAGAGGCACACTCAGATTGGTTTGCGTCAACAGCGGAACTTCAAAGGCAACCTTGAAATCTTAATGGAACGCTTCAACCAGACTGGAGGTTTATTTACGATTCACTCCCTAATAATAACAACACACACACGGCTCAGATCTCTGTCTATCTTTCAGGCGTCCACATTTACCAGAGGATGTCTCGTTGTGAATGGGACGATGAGACTGGTAAAGTTGAAGGTTATGATTAGTTTGGTTTTGATAGAGAATACTTCATATCATTGGACATGCAGACAGAGACGTGGATCGCTCCATCGCCACAGGCTGTTATCACCAAACTGATGTGGCAGAAGGATAAAGATCGACTTGCATATCATAAGAACTACTTCGCCCAGGAGTGTCTGAACAAGTTCCTGGAGCATGGGAGGAGCTCTCTGCTGAGAACAGGTGACATCACATGATCTCTTTCATCTCTGACTCTGTGACATCACAATGCACTGGAGCACAGATACGTCCCCCGTCTCTCTCTTCAGGATGTCTTTATTTCCTCATACTTGGTCCAAACAGTAACTTGATTGATTAGTTATTGATTAGATAGAGCCTGGGGGCCAAAGCAATAAAGCAGTAGAGCGACTGTACAGTGAACTGCAGTTTTTGTCCATTGCTTGAACACATTTTGCAAAAACTTTGCTCATTATGTCAAAACTTAATGAGCATAAGCAAACATGACAGAACACTGGGAAATAAAGCATTCACATCTCTGTCAAATTCAAACTCTGCAATCAAAACCTAACCTAACTGTCGTCTAACCTGCTCCCTCTCAACAGCGAGGCCCACTGACGGCCCCCTCATCATCATCGCTCCAGTGGTCACTGTTGCTGTTGTCCTCGCTGTCACACTGTGACACTGGAGCTGTCCAATGTGTTCCTGGTGTTTTTATTTCAGACTGTTTGAATGAATGCTCGGTCCGTATCAAACCTCCAGAAACAAAGTTCAGTTCCTCACACGCCAACATCCATGCTTTCGTCATGCTTTGTTGGGCTCTCACACGTTAGAAATGAATTTAGTTGAGATTATAAAAGGGCTGTGGGATGTTTTCAGCTTCTGAAAGCTACTGTTCATATTTCCTGTTAGTTTTCAGGGGAACAGGACTTTTGTATTTGAGCCTCGTTAACGTTCACACTGCAAAAATGTACAAAAAAAAGTACAGAAAAATGTAAAATCACTGAAATGATCATTTAAAAAAAAAAAACGTGACATTTAGTCAAAGCTGTGAATTCTAGTGTCACTGCTCACCAGGCTCCAGAGGATTGTTGGTGTTGGTTTGATTGGCAGCTAGCATCCCGGTGCACTGCCACCTACTTTAGTTTCTCATTATCATTCTAATCCTCAGTGACAATCTCCTTAGAGACTGTCAAAAACTGTCAATGCCAAGTTGTCATGAAAGAATATTGGGTTAGGATATAAACACTTAACTCCACATGTAGCCGTTTTACCCTGAGCAGTGATGTTCTCATCACAACACGAAATACATTTATATTCTCAATACTGAGTTAGGATTTAGGGTTAGGGTCTCACACTCATTCAGTCACAGTGACTCATTCAGCTGTCACTTACATGGCTGTGGACGATCGAGCTCCACCTCCTGAGCCACAGCTGCAACTTACTTTTTAACAAAGTATTATGTTTACAAATCCATTAAATTGTTTTTGTTGGTTATATCTAGAAATGATAGTAACACAATTCCATGGTTCATTTTTACAGTGGAGAAACTGAATGATGAAGCTCGATGTTTCTTCTTGTTTGTTTTTTTTATGTTTTATAAATGATGTTAAATTAAGCTGCTTTGCTGTTTGATTCCTTTTTACTTGTGTTGTTAATAAAGTCCCCAATACTGTTGGATTTCTGTTTGTTTGTGATTCAATGTGTAGGAAATGTTAACACGTGACATGATAGTTGAAATGTTCATTATTGTCCCAGAGAATAAACGAATGTGTGAGAGCAGCAAGACAGAACCTGTCTGGTCCAACAACGAACTGACCAGGAACAAAGGAAACTCAGAGACTAAATACTACAGGGGCTAACGATCAATGAGACAGGTGGACATGGCGAGGACAGGAAGTCAAGGAACATGATACAACATTCTACAAAACACGAATACTACAAAATGAAACATGAGTCATGGCTAAGACTACAGAATACAAACAAGGAACACGGCATGACCTACAATCTAATAGAGAGAACATACCCTGACATAACCCTGAAATGTTAACTCATGTAGAATCAAATCTAACACTTGAGTCCACTTCTGGCATTTCTTCATCTGTAAGACGTGAACGAAAATACTGTGACCTGACCTTTAAAGGATGAGAAAGTTTCAATGACACTTGTCGTGCTCCTTTATTTGTCAAAGCTGAGTTCAGATGTATTCATTTATTGGCACATAGAAAGATAGTTTGTGAGCAGTAACTAATTAAATCATTCTCTCATCATTCATTTATCAATCTTGCGTAGAAACGGGTGCAGATCTGTGTGCATTTTTGCTGTTTGGTGTTGAAAATGTGCCCGCTGATTTCAAACGCCATTAACATGTTATGACCGTAAATACTCCTGATTCGGAGGCCTCGCCCACTGTGGTCAGAAGATGGGAGACTGGATGGAGCGCACAGGAATTAACTTTGACTACAATTACACTCACGTTCATATTGATAAATGATGATAGGCCCGGTTGCACGTTCGTTTGATAAATGAGGGCCCCCAAAATCAAAATGAAAACCCCAGTATTAAAGAGGCTAATTGTATTAAGCTTTTCACTTCATATAGGCAAAAAAAAACAAAACAAAACATTATCAGCTATCGTTCTGATATTTTCATAAGTGGAAGTGGGTATGAGTAGAGATGTCCACACATATTTTGGTGATGAGTTTTCAGACATTAAGCTTTTTCTCTTTAGCGAGCGCATATGAGGAGGAACAGATTTAATGCGGACAGCATCTCTAATGCTGGTGTTTTTGATATTTTCAGAGTAATGTAGGCATTAGTACAGGCATATACACACACATTTTGGTGATGTTTAATTTTTGGACGTTAAGGGAAATTTGTGTGCGCTCAAACACACAGAACATTAATGTTGGGTAAGTGGAACGCTCAAAACAAAACATTTATTTTTTTTTCTCCAGTTAATACTCACACCTTGACTAAATCAGCAGCTTTCTACCACACAAGCTCTCGGCATTTTGCCTTGTTTTTTTTTTTAAACGTGTTCACTTTCTGCATGGGCTGTCATTGCCAGTTCCACTAGGGAGAAGAAGGAAAATCAAGGCTTTTATCTACCTGTTATCTGCGCTCCTCTGAGTTGGTCAATCCAGAGTTCAGGTTTGTTAATCCTGCTTCCTGAAACGGGCCCCTGTTCCATTTGTTGGAAGTTGAAATACTTGGAGACAGTCAGACAACTCAACACTTTTATTTGAAACCATCAGCAACCAGCAATAACAATTTGTGTTGTAGTGAAAAACATCAAGAAACAAAGTATTTTAGGAGGTATCCATAGTCTGTACAGATTCGTCCACCACCTCCAGGTCCAGTGGGGTCACAACCTTCGTCAGAACACCAGTGGTCCCCCTTTTGTACTTGTAGTCACCAGTTCTGTATGTGGGGGGAGGAAAATCAAATGATAAGTTCCTATCAAAGCAGTGGATCGTTTGTCACATTAAAAATATTGGTTGAGGCTTTACTATCAACACCACACATTCATTTTAATCAGCACAGCATTCCACTAAACAACAACTCAACCAACACAACCATGCGTGTTGGTTAATGAATATTTAGATAAGCATGCTCATTCTACAGGATCCTCACTACGAGAGTTGGATTACATAATAATGGTGGTTATAATACTTGAGGGCAAAGTAATTGTATAAGTATTACATACCTCAAAATAAAAAAGTTGAATAATAATATTGTCATGAACTGGTTTAAGTTGATGTATTTCTGTGTGATTTGTTCCAGTATATTTGAAGTAGTACTACAATATACTACTTTCCCTTGTATTTTGATGCGTGTTTTCCGCTCCAATTCGCTGCTTGATTATTACCTTGAAAAGCAATGAGATAAAGCAGTATTTTACTGTTTCTAGATGTTTATTTGAAAAGCAACTTTTTTCTTCCTGTACAATGCTCATTGTGTATGTAGGAAGATGATACACTGAAATATGGCTTATTGTCTTAAATTCACATAAAACTTGGAATAGTGATTGATTTTGTAGGCATCATGAACTAGAATATAGCACAATACAGTGGTATATTTGGGCACCCCTGACAATTTTCACTATTTTCATTTATAAATCATTGGGTGTTTGGATCAGCAACTTCATTCTGATTTATCTGAAAACTGATGGACAGTAATAATTCAGAAGTGAAACTAGGTTTATTGGATAAACAGAAGACATGCAATATGCATCAAAACACAATTACACAGGTGCATTGACACACACAATCTGCAACTTACCGAGGAATAATTGTAAATGAGTGTGCATGCAACTATACTGATTGAGTCCTCACCTGACACCTTTCTTGTTGGCCTCATCATGGGGTCGGATATAGTCGACTTTTCCCTTGGTGATGACACAAAGGTCAATGTTGCTTCCAGAGCCCAGGTCATTGAAGATACCAGCAGCAATGGCATCACGCACCAACAGCTTGGCCTCTTCCTCCTTTAAAATTCAGTTTTACAGATTCAAGTTGTTTGGGATTGTAACTGTACTTTCTACTTTATTGACCACAGTACAATCAAACTGTGGGACTAACCTCCATGTCAGGCTTGTAGCGGTCCTCAAATACCGCCATAGCTGCCAGGGACCCAGAGCCTTAAAATAAGAAATATTGGCTCAGTGGTGAGCCAGTATCCATATTTTTAGCCAACTCATATGGTCCAAACAACTTCTACTAGTGTGTGTACCAGCAGGTACCAGTGGCATAATGTGCTTCAATAAATAGCTTTGTCAAAATGTTTTCTGTTTAAAATATCAAAACTAGCATTTGCCCTAGAAATTCATTATCGACTGGCAATGACCACATCATGCTTTACAAAGCGCATTACAAATTTGACATTTGCAGCTTCAACTACTGTACATCTTAAAGAAAAGCAAAATAAATGTATTACAAATCTATTGAGGTTAAAGCACTAATTATACTATCCTGTACTTTTCCACATTGTTATATATCATCTTCGCAAAGTAAACGCAGCTCATAAACACTATTGATTCTTCAATAGTCATATCACAGCACTTAATCAAAATATGTTCATAGAACAGTGGCCTGTTGGTGTTAAAAACATACCCATGGTGACGTAGGGCAGCTTGTCAGTGGAGCCGTGAGGGTAGATGCTGTAAATGTGGGGACCATTACAGTCCACTCCACCCAAGACCAGTGCAGCCCCAATGTAGCCCTGATATCTGAAATACACAAAGCAGCGATGCCCATTCGTGGGTTATACACACAAATGTGTACTTTACAATATTAAAAAGAACTTTTTAAAATCAATTCAATTCTTTGCGTCAATCTGTTTCCACACTATTGCAGTCTGGGAAGTGTACCTGAAGAGCATCTGTTTGAGCATGCGGTTAGCAGTGGCCACACGTGGCAGTCTGCCAGTAGAAAGGGAATGAAGCTCGAGGTTCGAGGAGATTATCTGAGTGGTCATCTCTGTGTCTGCAGCTGTTCCTGCTCCACAACAGCTGGAAGATAACAAAAGTTTTCTTACACACAATGCAGAGACAATGTGAGTCCTGAGCACATAACTCAGACGCACGTCATGAGCCCCTGTCACTTACTAAATGTTGGAGGAGATGTAATGGATCTTTGAGCAGTTCTTGTCTGCCACTACCATGCCTTCAGTGGCTCTAGTGTCAGCTCCCAAGATCACACCATCCTTCAGAGAGAAACAAAAGACTTAGATTCAGTAAACCTGTTGCTTTTTAAAATGAATTTCATATACAGTATACAGACAACATAATAATGCATCCAGCTCATAATTCCAAAAAGGGCTGGGTGTTCTTGGCAGCGATATGTGGTCTACTAAATTCCCAACAGAATGTACATGTCACCACCTTGCAGGATTGCAGCGACAGAATATAATACACTACATTCTTAGTTTAGCAGTTTTCCACTGCTGAATAAAGTCAATAACCAAAACCTGTCAAATCTATGTTATGTAATGTTTTTTTCAAAGATCTTATACCTGCTTGACTCAATGATCATCCATGAGCCTACATTTAAAAATGCAAACAACAGAAGTGGCCTGGATCCTGTCACTTACCTTGAAGACAACACCACAAATGGTAGTTCCTGTTTTTCGAGCAGCAGGTAAACTGCATCCCACTTTGTTTACTGCACCTTCCAAAGCAGCATTTCTGAAAATAGAAATAAAACAACTTTTTTTTTTTTTTTTTTTTTTTACAATGGAATAACTGAATGACACTTAATTATGCTACTACAGCACTTATCTCTCCATTTTCATGCCTCACATTTAATAAGCTACAAGTCTAACTTTCCCTCCACCCATAATTAATCTCTTAAACCATTTTCGGACATGACCTGGGGTTAAAATCAGGTTTAATGGATTTTAACCAGTTTGCCTTTTACACATGCACAATGCAGCTAATTTCTTGCACTGATGTATCCACAACAGCAACAAATCCTGCTGAGAAAAATGCTGAGTTTCACAACACTTTGTTGTTCGCTTTTCTGTGTGTGTGTGTGATGGAAGATGAGTGGCATTCTTTATGCTTAACCTACAATCTGCAGTGCATGCAGGGTCTGCACATTCTTAGGAAAACATGCACACAAACATGAGTATTATGACTCTTAAGGTATCTGAGATAGGTGGATTAAAGAAATTTAGCACATTATGGCTTATAAGAATTAAAATGGAGGTATTTCAATGTTGTGATGGTGAAATTACTTACAATAAATTAACACAGTGAGTCCCATAGACAGCAAGTCTAAGTTTACAAATTTGTGCATATGCGTGTGTTCAAAATATAGAGCAAGGATGAGAGAGAATCCTTTGTTAGAGCTTCATCAAACCCCAGTCGCTGGCAGTGAATCCAGTGGGGATCCTGCACAGACTTTTGTGTATATTTATGCACCTTGTTCTAAGAAAATCTGGAACAACTACAGAGTTCAGTGGATGTCTGAAAGCAGTTACTGTCTCACATTCTGCAGGTATCTGACCCCAGAGCTGCAGGGCCAGGATGACAACGGGGATGAA
Source organism: Pseudorhombus dupliciocellatus (assembly GCA_016785235.1). Taxonomy (NCBI): domain Eukaryota; kingdom Metazoa; phylum Chordata; class Actinopteri; order Pleuronectiformes; family Paralichthyidae; genus Pseudorhombus; species Pseudorhombus dupliciocellatus. The sequence goes on from JAFBJW010000022.1 coordinate 1,775,140, forward strand.
TAAAAGTACTTTGTACTTATACATTTTCCCAAAGCACTTCACAGGACTGCATTACATTCATACAGTACATCTCTGTGCAGCACTTGTCTTGACTGGAGGATTAATGTCTGCAGCCACATATTAAGATGTCCATTTAAACAACCAGAACCAATCAGAGAGCTTATAAATTACGATCACAATATTTTCTGCAGACTATTTATCCACCCCACTCCTGGAGTCTGAAGTCCCCATTTCTTAACCCAAGATGGCCACTCCGTGCATCAATAGTGAAAAATTATTATTTTTTACTATCTTAGAGATTCTGTCATTACTGTCCAAATACTGTCTGTTGACACTTAACTACGGTGTTCCTTTCGTATGACGAAAAAGTCCTTCATACATTGCGTCCATTATGTATGTACTCGGCCGCTGTGCTGAGTTTTCCAGTTTATTTCAACAGCCAAGAGGCGTATTGGGAATCAAGACAAGAATTACATATAATAGTTAAGTCTACAAGTTATAAATATTCAAACATATGATCCAGAAGACACGCAAACCCTAACAGTGACAACGTTACCAGCGGCCAGAAATGCCTGAGTCATTGTATCGGCTACTTCACACGAGCTAGCACTGATTGGGTTTAGCATGACACACACAGTCTGGCACAAAAGGTAAAACATTTCAAATCAAGTGGGTGCATTGGGCATTTATCGTGAGTAAATTACCTTTTGGAGTTCTCGAAACTGAAGCCGCCGATAGGTGGTCTACTCACTGTCAATGTCGCCATTTTGCTGAATTAACTAAAGCGCTGGTCTCGCGCCTGCGCTTTCTTTTTTTCTTCTTTGTTTCAATTTCCGCTTCCGCTTATTCTGTTTCCGCTTATTCTGTTTCCGCTTCTGCTTCTGCTTCTTCTTCTTCCTCTTCTTGTGAAGTTGTGTTATTAGAAAGGACTCATTGCCGTTCGTAAGATAATATTGCATAGTACTGTGTTGATTTCAATAATGGCCTTAACTCATCTCTCAAAGTATTTATTCCAAACTTCTCCCACTTTGCTCCATCAAACATTCTCTCATTCTGCTGCATTTTCTCTTGCTACACCTACCTTTAGGATTATGATGATCACTCCTCGTAATTGTTTCTCTGAATATTTCCCCTTAGCTTTGTCCTCTAATTATATTTAATTTATAGTGTATATATTTTGATGCCATGTCTATATTTATATGTATTTCTTTTGTTTTCTATTACCTATTTCTGCTCTTCCCTGAGAGAGATGATCTGCCACAAACAAATTTCTTGGATGCGAACAATGTACCTGGTAAATAAAGCTGTTTCTGATTCTATTGAATGTGTTTACCTATTTTACTCTATTTTACTTATTTTATTTTATTTTGTGTATATTGTTTATATTCTTTAGGCTACTCGTTTATATTAGGTTATATTTTATTTTATTCTATTTTCTATTTAATTTTAATTTGTTTTATTCCATCTTTGCACAATTGTGAGCTACCGCACCTTCATTTCACTGTCATTGCCTGCAATGTCATGTGACAAATAAAGCTTCTTGATTCTTCTTGATTCTTAACTATAATGAGATTTAGCTGACTCTGTTTCTTTCATCAGTTTATCCTTACCTGATCCATAATTTAAACCCACAAGTTATATTGTCATAATTTATTAAAAATGTGTACTTAAATTGTATTCCAATATACAATGGAATATTAGAGCCACATTGGGAAAAAAAACACAGACTTTGAGATTAAAGTCGTAGGCATCACTTCACTGGCACACTGAGACTCATTCATTTTTACAGTATCAGGAGAAATATCAAATTAAAAGTCCCATTAATAACATAAAGTCAGTAGTCAGAGATGTCTACCAGAAATAATGGATTATCTAAAAGTTAAGAAATGTAACCATATGAATTTACAGATGTAGTTGTTGTTGTTGGATTGATTGGCGACTGGCATCCTGCCCGTAGTTGCATTGCTACCACCCACTTCATCCCACCTTCTTCCCCAGTTTAGTTCCTGTAGTTCTTCTTCAGTTTCTTCTCCCCCTTCTCCCCCAAGTCTGTTAGTTTGATAGGCGGATGGCATCCTGTTTGCGGGTAAAGATATATAATGGATGTTACCTCCCAAGGTGTACTCCAGGGGTGGACAGGAGGCAAAGGATTATGGGGGATCAGGACCAAGGAAAGCGACACAAACTCAGTTAGGCGCGGGTAAAACAAAGGGGTCTTTATTAAAGACTGACAAGTTAAAGTAAACAAACATAAAGCACTGGTAAAAAAAAAACCCAAACCAGGATCCTCACACTCAAAGGCTGTGCTTAAACCAAAAACACCACCACACTGGGGGAATAATGAGTAACTAATAACACTGGTTCTTCTCCACCTGAGGAGAACCAGGCCAGACGAAACAAATGATACGCGGCCACGAGGCTCGGAGCCCACAACCACCGCTCCGTGCTGCTCACAAGAGTGTCTCGCTCTCTCTCGCTCTCCTCCTGCTTTGCACGTGCCCAGCCCTCTCAGATTCTCTTGTATTTAACAGGGCTGGGCTGATTAGCCGAGTGGAAACTGCCGTGGGAGAGACAGCGGAGAGAGAGAGACACACCCACAGAGCATTGGCAACTCTACGGCCTTTGGGTTGTAACGTTGGACATCCTGTTCCTGTTCATTCTCCTAAATTTATGACTTTAATCTTGCAAATTAACGACTTTAATCTCTTAAATGTATTACTTTAATCTCGAAGGCTGTGTTTTTTTTTTCAATGTGGCACTAATGCTCTCAATAATATGGCAATAATATTCTCCCCAGAGGATTCAATCTGATCTCTTTCTATCACTAGGGGGTGGTAGTGGTCTCTGCTAGTTCTTTCTCTACCTTCAAACGAACGAAGAGCAAGAGCAATGTTGCGTTCACGGGTTTCAGGGGGGAAAATCAAATAAACTTGACAAAGTCGATTCTCGATCTGTTAGACGTATATTGTCAAGCATACAAGCATAAAGAGGTGTTATGCCTTCTTGTTTTCTTTTAATGTAGTTCAGTTTTTTGAGCTCCCATTGTTCTATCTTGATATTTCAAATATAGACACCGAATCGATCGCTGCATTTGAAAAGATCCCATCTTTGCCGAAAGCCCGAACACATCTGAAGAAGAGAGGGCTACTTAACAGTTAGCTGGTTCACGACTACATAAACATGCAATTGGCCCTAACGAAAACATTTGGCCAGAAGCCAGTAAAATTCCAACTGGAGCCAGACGGGGACTTTTACATGGTTGGGTCTGAGGTAAGTGACTATTCATTGTCTGTCAACGTTTCGCCTCTTTGCTGTAACTACACTCACCCATTATTCTGGCTAATGGTAGCATGGGAACGAGTCTCATTCTTATCTCCATAAACAAAGGAAAATAAAGATGGGTGAAGCCAGATCAACCACCGGCAAATCATCTAGACATTTAACTTGGTGAGATGTCGCACATCAAATGATGAACATCTAAGATGAGAGCTCGTTAAGAAAAAAACCCGAACAAACTTCATTAACAGTCCTTCATTACGTCCCTGCCAGTACTACCCTACGGTTTTTTTTTTCATATCTCAAAATCGGTCTCATTACATCAGTATAATCTTTTTCTGCTCAGGGTTTTTACATTTTGCGAGCATTTGCACATTCTGTTTTCGTTGCACATTCTGTTTTTGTTTTGCATACTCTGTTTTTGTTTTTAACTGTAAATAGGTAGGCTTTTAAGAATATATTTTTTTTAAATCCTTACTCGTTTAAAAAAAATCTTATTCTTTCACTGAGCTGCTGCTGTAAACGTTCTATTAACAGCCTGCAGAAAGCAGCATGCAAAACCACGGTTGAAAATGAGATGACTCACTCACTCGATCTTTGATTTTGAGCCTTATTGAGATAATATCGTTCTGAAGTAATAAACAAATGAATGTTTCTCTGGATTCCCTGTCCATAGGTTATTGTTGTGGTTTTAGTGTTTTTACCCCCTAACTCTCGAGGAAGGGTTGTCGCCCCTAAACCATGTGACAACTGTGATTTTGTTCATATTGGAATAATAAATTATTTCTGATTCAGTGTTTTTATTTAAACAGGTTGGTTTGTATGTAGGCAGCAGCTGTGGCTGAACTATATCTTTCATTTTAAAAGTTATAAATATTACATTGCCAAAGCATGGTTATAAATTGCAAATGTGGCCGCAGTAATAATTACATTTAGTGTAAAAAGTGTAAAAATGAAGTCACTCTTGAGACTGCTGCACGTTAGACCAGTAGAACATACTTTTAAGGAGTGTAGGAGTTTGCTTTTGTAGTTGTTAGAGATTTTTGGTTTTCAACCATCTTGTATTCAACTGTTTATTTATGTTTATTTTTTCCAATGGTGAACATGCTGTGTGTCCATAGATGGTATTTGGCATACCTTGGTTGTAATGAATGGTCATTTGCGATACCATCAAGAGACCTGTTTAAACTACTCTGATTTATAACGTGACAAAGAAGTCCTGGTCGTTTGAATTGAAATTAAATGGTGTTCAAAAAAACAGTTTGAGATGATGTGAGCTTTGTGACATGGTGCATTATCCTGCTGGAAGCAGGCATCAGAAGATGGGTACACTATGGTACATGGTCAGCAACAATACTCAGGTAGACTGTAGCATCTAAATTATTTTAAATTTGTTCTAAGCATCCCAAAATGAAAATATAATAAAATAATAATAAAAATAAAGAAATAATAAAATTCCCCATACCTTACACCACTACCACCAGCCTGAACCTGTGATACAAGGCAAGGATGTATGCTTTCGTGTTGTTTACGTCAAATGTTCTGTACTTATAGTTTTCCAATCTTCTATTGTCTAACTGGACCCAGTGGTCTTCTGCTGCTGTAGCCCATCAGAGAGAAATTTATTCTTGTCTGATCATTCTCTGTAAACCCTCCACATGGTTGTGTGTGTATATACCATACACATTATTAGTTATATAACAATTAACAATGTAACTTTCTGGGATGGGCCTTTCGGCTGTGGGCAAAGCGAACACAGAAACACAGGAGGGTAAAGAGTGCTGAGCACAGCCAGTGATCCTGTGCCCAAATGGTTGCAGGCCAAATATACTTTTTCCTTGTAAAGGTGATTCTAATGAATGTTTAACTATAATGAGATTTAGCTGACTCACTGTAATCGTTCCAAGTTTTTCTTGGAAAGCGAAGAGTGAGATGTCCGAAACAATGAAAGGCTTTTCTGTATCATAAATGTTTTGTAAATGTGTTTGCATCTATGTTGTGCTCATCCTGTGAGTTAATTAATACCAATAATGGTGATTATTTAGACTTCGTATTTCCTGAGTTTTAATCCATTAACCCAATAATATTTTTTGATGACTCAAAGATTTGCCTCCTGCTCTGCAGGTTGGAAACTATTTGCGTATGTTCAGAGGTTCTTTGTATAAAAGATACCCATCTTTATGGAGGAGGCTGGCCTCAGTGGAGGAGAGGAAAAAAATCGTAGCATCCTCTCATGGTGAGTGGATAACTTGGTGTGGTACTGAGTTTGCATTGATCCTTGTCTTTAAGGTCCAGACTTTGTAATAACATATGTTTCTGGATTCATTCTAATCTTACTGTAGCCACTAGTGTTACTCTACTAAAGGCATCTGAATGTGAAGAGATCTTTGAGGGCAATGACGAGAAATACAAGGCGGTGTCCATCAGCACAGAGCCCCCAGCTTACCTCAGGTAGAGTTCAGTCACTGATTCAACTGATTACAAACATTTATTGATGCGTGCACAGAGAAACCCATGTGAATGCTTTGACGTTTTCGACCCCATGTGATGCTTTTGTCTTTTTTTCTGTAAAGGGAGCAGAAAGCAAAAAGGAGCAGTCAGTGGGTCCCCACGTTGCCCAACAGCTCTCACCATCTAGATGCTGTGCCTTGCTCCACCACCATCAACCGAAACAGAATTGGACGTGACAAGAAGAGGACTTTTCCCCTTTGGTGAGAATGCTTGTTAATACACTTTGAATATTTCATACTTGTGCATCTATCAATTAAATTTTACTTGTATGGCACCAGATCATATTGGGGTGTGCAGAGGCCATGTGTTTGTCTGACAGCATTCTGAGGAGGTGGTGACATAGTACTCTGTACACACAGTTGTGTACTGATACTAGAAACACTGTATACTAGTGTCACAGTATAAGTCACTTCAGGAAATCAAACTTTCCATTTAGTAAGTGCAAGTCTCAAGTTAACCTGCTTTGGTGCTAATGAAAGTGACAAGAGAGACAAACGCAAGACAACCCCCTTGAAAGGGCATCAACTCATCATTCTAAATTTTGTGTTCTGCTGGCATACTAGGGCTCAACGAGTTTGGAAAATAATGTAATTGCAATTTTTTTTTCCCTCAATATTGCGATCGCGATTTAATAAGTGATTTTTTTTTTTTTTTCAAGGTCCTCTTCTCATGTATTTTTCAGCAAACACAAGCAATAAATCAATCTGCATTATAATAAACAATATCAGATATCAGTTAAAGTCAAGTAAAGCATGACAGGTAATTTATGTACTTCAGTTACAGTTGTAAACTTCTCACCGTCTCTGATCACTCGCGACAGCGCTGTCAGCCTGCTCATGGTGCTCATTGTGGCACGGAAAAACTCATCTCCACATTTCCACAGTGGCTGTAATGGCTGTAAAAAGTGGAGGGGGGTAGAGGTCAGAGATGCGGGAAGTGCGGGGGACATGTCCCCTGCGTACCCCGCGTCCGCTACGCACGTGTGTGTGTATTCGAGCGCCTGCTGTCCTGCCAACTCAATTGCATCTCTGTGTATATTCAGAACTGTGTACTTCTACGTTTAAAACACTGTTGAGTTCTCGCCCTGCTCCGCTTCGTTTGCTCGCGAGTCGCGTGCCTCTGCGTTTAGGAAATCATGTTTTGTCATATTGCAATATTATTGCAAATGCAATTAAACGTTCAGCCCTATTGTGTACCTGTAAACCAGTGGCTGAGGGGTAGAAGGTTGTCAGTACGACCCATAGTCTTTTCCATCGGCAATTCAAATCTTACATTGTGTCTTGTGTCTCAGTTTTGATGACCATGACCCTGCAGTTATCCATGAGAATGCCGCCCAGGTGGAGGCTCTGGTTCCTATTCGTCTAGATATGGAGATAGAAGGACAGAAACTCCGAGATGCCTTCACTTGGAACATGAATGGTAAATCTCTGTCAGTAAGCTTGCCAACATCCAAAATGTACAGCATTGTCTCTGCCATAACCTGTCGGACCTTTTTTTCGGTCCCCAACATCCACAGAGAAGCTGATGACGCCAGAGATGTTTGCGGAGATTTTGTGTGACGACCTCGACCTGAATCCTCTGGCCTTTGTCCCTGCCATCGCCTCAGCCATCCGTCAGCAGATTGAGTCTTACCCAACTGACAGTGTACTAGAGGAGCAAGGGGACCAGAGAATCATCATCAAGGTAGGTGCTGAGCCGACATAACAAAAGCATTTTGGTCTTCTTCCTCTTGCTATTTACCATTTCCTATGACCAATGAGAACAAAGAAGCAATTATTTTATAACGAACCATGTTGTTATTTGACTACTAAAATGTGTCTGTGACATAGTGGCACATAATGATGAAAGAGGTATTGGTATAATTGGGCTTATAGGAAGATCTGCAGGTGTGCAGACCTCAGGTCAAGGACATGGCTTCAGTGCTCCTGGCAGCTGCATTTTGCAGTATTAATACATAATACTGTTCTTAGCTTCAGAATTAAATGAAATGCAATGCAAATTGCTGACTCTCAGTTTGATAATCCAGATGTCTGGCTATTCAGGGATGGAGGGATTCTGGGTTTGACGGAGGTGTGACTCTTGTCAGCCTGGCTTCAGTTGTGATTGCTTGAATTTTCTTTGATTAATGTGGAGTCGTAGGCAGCTCCTGCTTTGTGCAGGGCCTTCTTAAATGCCATAACACTATCTCTCCATGCTAGATGATTTTCAACAGTTGCTGGACGGCCACTTTTTTTTTTTTTAATAAATTAATGTGTTGGAATTATAACTGGGAGCTAACTGACTTGAGGCATGTTTGACATGCCTCTTTTTTAGAGGTGCTATGGAGTCGTATGTAAATCATCTTGAGTAAATCAAGCTATTGACAAAATGGTCAATCTCAGTGGGACAAGGCTTTTTAAAAAAATATATATTTTGGTTGTATGGGATAACAATTAAAAGTAATTGAAATTATTTACTTAAATTTAGCTACGGCATCAGGAAGATAACTAGATTTTTTAGTGGCCTGTATTGGGATTCTGAGAAATCAAAGGTTATTAAATCATGGCCTGAAAAAATAGAATTATGTGGAAGCGCTATTAGAGGTTAGAACAGTAAATAGGTTGGTGTATGGTTTTAAACGTATCTCTCTTTGAATCCAACGATATAATCATACCTGAATAGGATCTAAAGATATTCAGATCCTATGTTTTTTGTTTTTTTCCAGTGATTGAAAGAATTATAATTACGTGGGTTAAAAAAAAAAAAAAAAAAAAAAAAAAAGTGGACATATGTAGATAACATTGTTCTCTGTTCCGTAGCTGAACATCCACGTTGGGAACATCTCTCTAGTTGACCAGTTTGAGTGGGACATGTCGGAGAGGGAGAACTCCCCAGAGTCGTTTGCACTGAAACTGTGCTCTGAGCTGGGTCTGGGAGGAGAGTTTGTCACCACTATCGCCTACAGCATTCGAGGTCAACTCAGCTGGCACCAGAGGACCTATGCCTTCAGGTAACTTGGCAAGCACGTGTGTCAAATAATCTATTAAGAATGTTTGGATTCTGTAGGTTTATCTCACCTCTTCTTGTTCTTTGTGAGCTGATGGCATCTATGGTGGACTGATTCCTCACTGCTTTGTCTTTTATTTTCCCAAAGTGAAAATCCACTACCCACCGTGGAGATCGCCATCCGCAACACAGGTGATGCAGATCAGTGGTGCCCGCTGCTGGAGACCCTCACAGATGCTGAAATGGAGAAAAAGATCCGAGATCAAGACAGGAACACAAGGTGAGAAAGTCTGAAACAATGAATATCTGCTCTGGTGTAAATGGTCGGTGTTTATATAGAGCTTTTCTAATCTTGATGACCATTCAAAGCACTCAACACTACAGCTCACCATTCACGTTGTGCAGGGTCATACAGTTGTAGCTGCTTACACTGCCTGTGGTCTCAGTTTCATGAACTCATCACAAGCAATATAGAATACAAGTGATCACCTGACAATGATCTTAACTACACCACTCAACAAAGCATGAAAGAGGACAAATGGTAAGCCAGAAACAGAATTGACTTTGAATTAACTTTCCGATCTAATTTCACTGGAGCCCAAATATTACAGAAAGCACCACACTCTGTTTTCTAGTGCAAGAAGGTGATTTCATAGTATTGGAAAGAAATGTTCTAGTCTAGAATATAAAGCCTTAATCAAAGGTGAATTTAAACAATGTTCTACAAAATCCTTGGATTTAAAAAGGTAGGTATATATCAAACTATAGTCTGGATTCAGATGACTCCATTTATTTACTATCTATGTGTTTTAATATAGTGAACATACTAAGAGAGACTGAACTAGCTGATCTGATCAGGCACTTAATGACCCTCACGCACCTCATAAAACGTATTTGTTACTCGTGCTGTAAAGTGCTTTGAGTGGTCAATGTGATCATTAAGATAAGTCAAATACAGTTAATCCCTTGGTCAATGATATTATTTGCATGAAAGTTCCAGCCAGGGACATTTATTTACAGCCTGTAGGATTGTGATTTAGTTTTTCATATGCAACTACGGCTGAATTAAGGAAGAGACAGTAACATGGTCACAGCTTCTTTACACACCGTGCTGTTCAGTGCACCAATCGACAAATTGTTGTTGATGGGCATAATGTATGAAAGAAAAACGAATGTGCTGGTAGTAGGACTCATCTGCCCGGTGAGGACAAGCAGGTTCACTCGCATTTAAAGAAAGAAACACTTTACAGCCGGATTGGCAAGGGAGAGTGTTTACCATTCAAACATTCTGTGACTAAATCCAAGGCAAACACCATTTTGCATGCTTTTTATTTTGTCCAACTATTAGTCCTCTGAATAACGTGAATAATGTGTTTCTTACAGGCGTATGAGGAGACTGGCCAACACTGCTCCATCCTGGTAGAAACAGACATGAGGCATCGGTATCTGACAGTCTAGTGTCTCTTTTTATTGTCGATCAACCAAGTAAAACACACTCGCTCATGTTGATTAAGTGTATGGATATTCATGTAAGCATTAACTCAGATGTTCAGGTGTTCGGTCGCCATGGGTTTTTCCATTGACTGAGCAAAATACACACATCCATGCATTCCACTATTCCAGTATTATGGCAGTGACCAATAATAACTCAATCAATAGGAGATGAAGTATAATATGTAGAAACTGTAGCCATTCAGAAGACAAGGCATCCTTCCACGTGGTACTAGTTACAGTTGTATTTCCACAGCTAAAACAATGTGGCTCCATCTGTCCTGGACTAAAAAATGTGATCTGAGTGATTGGATCATAAATTCCGCTCTAACGTGTCTGGGCTGACCCACTTGTTATTAGAGCTGTTCATGTATGACATCACTCGGGAAGGATGTTCATCCCCAGGCATGTTGTGACAACATTAAACATACTACATATATGGGCTTTAATACATTTCGTGAAGCACATCAGTGATCATGCTTCTTCCTTATGTTGTGGATGATGTCTTTACCCGACTAAAATGAGCCAAATGGCTTTGTGAATTCAAACAGGTCCTGGTCCATGATGCAGCTCATCAGAGAACTGGTTTGTCTTTAGCATGGCGACTGTATTCTGATTGTTGTAAGTGGTTCTGATCAGTCATATGTGTCATCTGCATGCAAAAAAGGTAGTTTGTACACTGCACTGTACCTCATACCCCATCACTGTCTGCTGATTTGAATCTCAATATTACACGGTGCTTCATATGTTAAGTAGAGAGCAAATTTTTAAGTGATGGTTTGTGGAACATGTGGAGCATCTCTGAAAACAAACATATGTGTTATTGCTTCTTGTTTTCTTTTTTTGTAAAATTGCTTACCTTTATAATGGACTCAATTTGTATGAAAATAAAGACCATTTGTTGGGAAATATTTCATGTTACCCTCTGTGTTATTTCAATGAGGGGATGGGAAATATAATGCTTTCGTACTCGGTTGCAGGCTTTGGAATGAAGTTGTAGATACATGGATGGACGTGGACAGACATGCCCAGGACCCCGTTGGGGTGCACGTGAGCAGGCACCTTACTCCCCCCAACAAGAAATATTAACCTACCTGTCTTTCAGTCCCTCCAAAACTATAAATAGAAATTCTGAGACCAGTCCTATCAGGTCCACAAATGGACTGTGGTAACAACCTAAGTGCTTGTTTCTCAGTTGGATTCTGGACTTTCCAAGAAGTTGTTATCGCCATAAATGACTTAATGTATTTATTATTTTCTGGTCAAGGTGGTCCTCAGAAGCTGTCCTGTAACCATGGACATGTTTTTAACAGCATATGCTGTAAGATTTGTTTGTGCCCTGCTTGAAGGAGGACGTTCTTTCAGGTGATCTCATGATGCAGCCATTTTCACTAACAGTCCAACACATGCAAAGGCGCATCTTGGCCATTAGTGTCTTTAAAACAATGTTAGGAGCTCACACACACTGACACAGGAGCAAAGATTCAGTAGTTACAGCTTTCTTTCAAATGTCAGTGCTGTAGCAGAGGCAAAGAAGGGTATCTTTGGTCCAGGAAGCCCTTGGAAAATATTTGTTCCGCAACCCTCCACCACCTTTGAAAAAAACCCCAACACAGGCAACCATGGACACATGGTGGGGCAGACACAAACACAAGGTATAGAAATGTGTACATGTACATTAGATATATCAGCCATTACAATTTTCTTTATGTAAACCACAATATTCTAATTTTCTGAGACGCTGATTTTGGGTTTTCATTATCTGTAAGCCATAATCATCAAAATTACAAGAAATGAAAGCTTGAAATATTCCACTCTGTGCAAGTTTCACTTTCTGAATTGACTGACGACATTCTAATTTTTTGAGATGTAGCTTTATAAGCAGCCTCCCCATACTTGCCACTCCTTGCCAGATGGATGGATGCGATACAATTACGCTGAGAAAAGTCATCAAGTTCTTCTCATTTGGCCTGTTCTACCAGTTTCACCAGTGAACTGAGTGAAAGACTGTATAAAAGGTTACTCGGTTCAGTTGTGCTGTGAATAGGTTCATTCCATACCCGTTACAAAGAGATTGTAGACAATCACTTTTTTATTTTATTTTCATACTCGTACAGTGTCACTTCAGTGTTTGGAGGTATTATCCATTAGATGATGCATATTTGTACCACACTATTTGCTCATTTCATGGATTCAACAATATGGAACGTACAATAATTTGCAGCAACACAGAAATGAGCTTTTGAGATTTAACATACAAACTTGACAACATGCAATATTCAACCATTTAAAGTGATATATTTATTTTCTTATTCTTAACTCCAAATAGATCCCCAAATATGTCAAAAACATTTGAAGGTATACCATGACTGGCATTGAATCTCCAGAAAGCCCCTTTTGTTTTTCAGCACCATGGAAATGAATTTGGTATTGCTGCCTTGTCAACATTTTTTGGACGTTAGACAACATATTTCATTTCATTTCATTTCAGGCAAGTGTTATTTAGAAGCTTCTACAAGAAAATCTTTGACATCACTGACTGACAGAGCTTGTGTTGTTTTTGTAAGCTCTCCAGCGTGAAGGGCTAGCATGAAGAACAATAACATGGAAAGAATTGAATCTCTTTTCCAGAAAGCACAACAAACAAGATCATTACAATATTAAACTTCATAAAGTGCAGGTCTACAATTTCTTAATGGTCATAACTAGCAACATAGTAGAATGTCGAGGTTCCTATTACAATTGAATTGAAGAAAAAAAGTAGAAATATTGTACTTTCCTTGGACAAATGTTGAATAAAAAAAATTCTTCAAGAATGCTCTTCTAGTACTTGGATATTTGGAATGTGAAAAATTGCCAGGAAACAATCTGGCCTCAGCAACATTTTGCGCCTCCTTAATTATAACTTCATGAATAACTACACATTTTATAGAAATACTAAATACTGAACAAACATATAAGTGGAAAAATGTATTACATAATCTTTGTATTCACTCAACAATGTTACTGAATATATTAAGTACAAAAAAATATTTTTTTTTCTCATCATGCATGTCAATTTAAGACTAAACTTTGAAAGCTAACGTAGCTATTTCCTGGGTTGCTGCATTATTTGGATATTTTGGTCTGCTTTCACTACCAGTATCACAAAAATGATTACTTTTAACCTCCACCACCCTTAATGGTGCCACAAATAAATTCCTTAGCAGCCCTGGCAAAATTAGATTACACATTGACAATTTCTATTCATGTAAGAGGTGGTGCTACATTGTGAAAAGTGTTTTTTAGGTATCAGACAGGTGACATTTTTTAAAAAATCCATACATTTCATCAAAGGACTGGACCAAATATTGAGCTCTATTGACCTGTCCACACTGATGCGGGGGACATGTTCCTTCAACACCATGAACACCATAGTTTTATGCAAACCTAAAATCTATTTCTTATTTAATCCCACACCGACTTTTGAGATTCCATTTCTTGAGCTAAGTGTGAATGCAGATTTTACACCTTATTCTCTAAGGTATACAGTCTAATAGTATTTAAGTAAATAACTCTAATAGCCCTGCTAAGCTCTCCTGTCAACATTGCTGTTTAACTGTTGACCTTCCTTTAACTTACATAAGACAAAAAAGCTTGAACTTTAAAATGGGAAATATTGGATGGAGGTTTTGCTGAACGTCCTAACCCCCTCAGCTTGTGAGTAAAAAAGGAGGGTAAAATGTACCTATTGTTTTAAACTTGCATGCCCTTTAAACCAATGTGATAGCATATTACTGCAGTCTGCAAGATTTACAGTGCAACATAATATTGTAAAAATGTACATAAGTTGCATACAAATTATTCAGCCATTGTTCCCATGACCACTTAACAAGTACACAAATTTTTCAATAACCTTCCATTTGTGCTTAAGCAGACAGTTTGAAAAGAAATTGTGAATTTTAAAAAGTATACAGACTTCCAGATCTAGTGCTCTGGAAGTCGGGACAGAGCCATTTTGAAAAGTTCGACTCAAATGTTTTTGAAACAGTATTGACAATGGGAAAGATGAATGATGATGATATGGGAAGAACCTTTTACCATTGAGTGAATGCCATGCCTCAGCATAACTATGCTACAGTCGCAAGCAAAGTATTTTATTTGACATGCCAATATTTAAGAATATTGGCATCATCCGTTTCAACAATTTTATTTTCAGCAAAAAAAGAAAACAACAAAATACTAGACAAACGTGACCTCTGGGGTATAAGCTTGACATGTCACATTCAAGGTGAGTGAAACACATGTAGCTGTTACACGACATCACATGTTAGAAAACAAGCATTATTGTTACTGTTGAAAAGGAAGATGCAAAAAATGCACTCTTCTAGAGAAATGGAAAAACCATTGTTTTTTTTGTTGGTCCCACTGAACTGTTGCAGTGTGGTTTTTCAAAAGTCAAAAAAGGACAACAGGTGAAATTTCTCTCGTCTGTGACGCAGTGGTGGATTTAGATATGGGCAACATGGAAAGCTGGCCAGGGTGGCACGGGGCACAAAAAAATTTGTTAAAAGTTTGTTTTATGTAAAGGTATTTCATTTTGCACGTGTCCTGTCAATGATGTCACAGTATGAGTCACCTTGTTACAATAGATATCCCCGTTCTAGTTTTTTGAGCCAGGTGGCCTGCTGAGAAGATCGCACACTCACAAGTAGGAAAGGGTGTGGGGTTCGGGGGTCGGTTGACCTCAGGTCTCTCCACTGAAAGTCCAAAGGAGGGGGAATCTAACGCACAGAAAGAAGGCATGGACAGTCAGGATTTACAATTAATGAGTTTCTGCATGTGCAACAGTGTAATAGCAAAGTTCTCTTTATATTAAGTATATTATTCTGTGTAGCTGTGTAAAATGAAATTTACGTGCTTAGTAACTTAGAATGATCATCAAAGGATATTACTGCTGCTGAAACTGAATAAAAACACCAATAAGCCCAGGGGCTTGGACACACAGTGCATGTGGAAAGTATTCACAGCGCTTCGCTTTTTCTGTTCTGTCATGTTACAGCCTTATTCCAAAATAGATATTCATTCATATTATTCCTAAACATTCTACATACAATACACATTTTTTTTTTTAAATGTTTGCAAATTTATTAAACATTGAAAACCAGATAATTTAGGCTGTAATTGCTGCCATCAATTAAGTACACACGTGATTTCTTAGTTTTTAATTTGCAATGGCATATGGCATATCCTAAAGTTCAGTCGGAAGCAGGCTCCACCTACTAATCCTGCTATTGTTGTGGTAAGTCGTCCTCTGATAAATTAAACTAGCAAATTTTTAAAACCAAATGTAAAAATCTGAAACTATGTATGATGGATTGCTGTTAAATGAAAAAAAATGTTTTACAATTAAGTGTCCTGCAACAATCAAGCAAGATAACCATATGCACCCTAGTACAAAAGAACTGTATGACCTTTGGGGTGTACAATAACGTTCATTCAGATAACAAAACAAAACCAACAGTTTTAACATTTTTTCTGATTTAACATGATTTAATCTCTTATTATTTTTTCATGTCCTAAATTAAGTTTCAATTTATGAGACTCCAATTTACACGATGAAACCTGTTGGATTTGTCATCTGACCATTTAATGCTGCCCTCCATTTCTTCCATACTTGAATGCAAGTCAAATATTTCATTACCTGTAAAAAAAGAGGACAACTTTGAGGCCTCTGGCAGTTGAGTCTGTATGTACATATGTGCCATTCTGCCCTGGTTGGAAATGTTAGTATGTCTCCAGTGAATCAGCACAAAACAGACCCTGGACGTCCAGCATCGTTGCCAGCTCCAAAACATGCTTCTGTAAAAGGCTGCTCTCCACTGTGTCCTGTTTGGGCAGCTCAGGATACGACTCAGGGAAGCTGCGGGACTCCTGGAAACACAAAAGCCATAAGACATCCCAACAAATATGCTGTATTATTACAGGTGTGTTTTTGGGTGGACACATAGATACATGTATACAACATATTTTTCTATATGTTTAAGCCCTTTCACACTGATAATTTAGCTAATGTCAACATTAAATTTGTTAAAAAGGTAACAGTTGAGATAACTGTAATGAGACTGTATCAATTAGTAAGTCAACAGTGGGCCTTCTTCTTCTCCTTCAATAGAGCCTTTAATGTCAGGGCTAATCCAAGGCATGTTGCTGGGAAAACGCCATATTGTGCTGGTGGGGACAGAGTTTTCACACAGAGGTTAAGGTAGTCTGTGATACAGTGATGCTGTCAATGTCCTCCACATGCTGTGCTATTTTTTTGTCTTCATGTAGCATCTTTATGTGTGCTTTACAGTGCACTTTCACACACACAGCACGGCATCTATCCATCTATCTCACAGATCCAACCCCTGCCCTCTGGATTTGCTGTGGCTCTTTTAAATATACCACATCGCTGCAGCAGCAATGACTTACCCGAAACAGTTTATGCAGCCTCAGCGCAGCTGAGCAGAAAACAAAGCGGACCAGAAGCAGTCGAAGGAACTCATCACCAAAGAATTGCAAAAAGGCTTGATCTGTGCGGACAATATTAAAAAATAGTGGTTACATGACTGATTCGAATTATCATCCAAAAGTATTGTACAATATTTTATTCATTCATTCAATCAATAATCAAATGTCATTAACGTATCAAGCAAAAACGTTGCTGTTTCCAGCCTCTCAAATGTGCCCCATATTATACCCTTTACACAGAATATCGTTGGTTTTGCATTGATCACCTGAGATGAGAAATGGGGTCTCAGGATCTGTGATGCTCTTTTTGCATTTAAAAGATACAATAATAACTATATTAACTGATAAAAAAATATATTTTGAATGTCCAGAATAATTCAGGCAGGTTGGCAAGCTATCAGGGCACATCACAGTGACAACGCCTGTTAGTTCAATCAATTAAATAACTATCCATTAACCTACTATTGGCCAAAAGGTTTACTCTTTCACAAACAAATATTTTCACAGTCAAGTACAATTTCATGACATAGTAGCAGACATGAAAGAACAAATAGCAGATGGGACCCACCTATGGTCCGTGATCTACTGATCATCTGGCCAATGTCACGGTACACTTTGCAAAGAAACTCTTGAGCTCGGTCCCACAGGCCTCGTCGCACGCTGCTCAAACCACACATGGAGGAGAAAGCCAAGAGCGGACTGTAGAGGAACAGGGTGAAGAGGCTCCCACGCTGAGACTGATCTGAAGAGGCAAGCAAAGACATATTTGTTCAAGCAATACATACATAAGCACAATTTCATTTTAAATATGGATGGTGGTATTTTATAGCCCCATTAATAGACTAAACCAATGCTCAAGCTGACCATGTTTGTGCTTGTGCTTTTATTTTCTTGTCGACCACTTAAAGCTACGGTCACACTCTGCTGGGGGATTGGAGTGCAGTTCTAGCCACTCATTGATGAGCTGTTTGAATGGGTCTCAGTAGTAGAGGAAGCTATATGGGGACACATCTTCAGACTTGGGGGTGACAGTTGCTCATGTTGCTTTGGTAGCGTTTGTATATTGCATGTTGAACTTTCTGATCTCCCTGATGCATCAAGTCTACATTCAGTTCTTCTGCATAAGACATCAGACATCAGGTGCTGCCTGAGTTCTGCTCTCGCCAGCCTCCAGAACATGTACTATAACGTGTAAATGTGTCTTCCGCTCTGTCAAGTGGCCACTGAGAGGATGTCGCCTCTGATTGGCTTCTCTCAGTGAAAAATAATCATTATAACCCACAAAACGCTGTTACCTTCTGACTTTTACAACACATTTCTTACAGACTTGTTGACCCAAATTCCTTGTAATTAAGGTCATTCAATTCATTATAAAGGTTAAAGTCAACTGGTCTTGAGAGGCATGAACACACTGTGTGTCTTTGCTGTTTTCAAAAACACAGAAAATAGAGTATCCCCAATGAACTGAAGGAGCACACCTTGTACACTTTTGGGATATACAATGGGTGACAGCAGGCACACCAGAGGCTGGCCAAACAGATTTGTGAAATTCTATCAGGACAAAGAACAGAAGAGATCATGTTAATTAAAAAATATAAATTCACAATGTTATCATGTCATGCACCATATTTTCTCAGTTTGACTTTTTGTTATTCAGGCTCTGCTTCAGCACATTCGACTTCAAGTCAAACATTAGAGACAAATTGTGTAAGTCCATTTGTTTTGACAAATGAGGCCATAGTTGGCAGACAGGGATGCCAGGCCAAAGTTGCAAAACAGTTACGTCACTATGAAGTCAAAAGGATTAGTGACACGATCTACAGGAAAGTTACACTAATCAATCACACATCACTCGCATGGTATGCACTGATCCCCTGCTCACTAACTCCACTTCACTCCAGTTGTTTATTGTTTTGTTTTGTTTTCTGCAGCGCTATACAAAAGCCATTAAAGAGATTTACACAAATTTGGCTTCTCTTTTCCATTTTCCCACACATGGCTCTTGATGTAAGAAGGTCTGGGCTGGTGTCTGTCTGAATAAGTTGTACCCTCTACTCTTCCCCAATGTAGTTTCAAACTGAATGTGCTGTTGCCCAGAGGGTGAAGAACAAATGTATGTTCTAAACTGAGGTTGTTTTGCACATTACTAAACCTGTTTACATACCTTGTAGGCTGTGCTATTTGAAGAATCCACAATGACAAAAAGGGGCTTCCGGGTAAAAGGGAATAAATCCCCCGGATGAAGGCTGCAACATTATAAACATGTCACTATGAGGAACATACATTCTTATCCCAAAAACTTCATCTTAACCTTCTGCAATGCAGAATTTGGATGGATGGATCACTTGTTGCTCATGTGTACCAATTGTTGAAAAGAGTGGACAGCAATCAGAACATACAACAAGAGTCAGAAAGATTATTATTTATCCAATACTCATAAGATACTCATAAGAACACTAAAACACTGGTTCCACAATGTGGATGCTTTGGGTGCACTGTCAAAGCTTTCATTGCATTATATGAAATATTTAAAAAAAAAAAAAAACTCAATTTGAATTTTTCCTAAAAACAACCAAAGATTTCATAACATGATACAACAGGAATCAGGCATTATCTCACCAGTGCATTTCTTTTTGGAGCTGATTCCTCTTCTGCATGGTCTCTCCATTCACCACATCTCGATTTGTGTTTGTGAGAACGCCTCCAAAATCATATGGTCCTACAGGAAATATCAGAATATACATGTGTTACACTTCTTGATTCCGAGCCAAAGATAACTGTTGATATGGCTGGAATTGGGCAATAACGTGCCTCATCCTTCCTTCCCCCACACACCCCCTACAATACTGATCCAGATATTTGGGTTTTTATTATGTCTTCAATCATTATCTGCTGGCTCAACAAAGATATCTTTGTCGTGTGAACACCGTTGGGTTTTAATATAAAATGGGACCTTTAGATGCACACATGTAAGTGTTACATAAACTCATTGAATAATAAAGTTTTCTGAAACAAATACAGCAGTTCTGGTCATAGAAATTTATTTTTCATAACATGTACAACATTGCCATTTAAAACATAAAAATAGGAATATACAGTATATGGACTCCATCAATATGCTAAATCTCTGCTTACCAGCATTTTCTGTGAAAAGATGACTTGGGTTAGCTTTCTACAATTAATCTTGAAAAATGTAAGACACAATGTGACCAGATATCAAGCCACGCTCCTGCAAAGATTTATTTTGAAATGACTACAGTAAGTGTTGCAGCCATTAATTTAACTTACATTCATCAGATACACATTCAAACTTCACTTCTGAATCCATTAATTTGAACTGGGTGTTTACATAACCCTCCTGTTAAATCAGCAGGGCCACAGCTAGTGGCGGACACACAGCGTGTGAAAAACAGACGACAGACACACATCTGATCAGAGACCAGAATATAATATCAACGGACAGGACCATCAAGATCGACCTGTAGATCGCAATCGACGCGCTGGCGACCACTGGCTGGACTTAGCATAATTTAGCTTCTTTATTAAATTGATGGGACAACTGTCATTCAAGCTCTTAGCCTTCAAGTAAAATGTTTTAGCAGAGCAATGCATGATTACGCTAACTTATGGAAGTCACGGGTGGTTAGGGTGGCTCGTGGGCAGCTGCCTCACCGTTCTATTAAAAAAAAGCAGGTACTAGATGAGAGTCTTCAATACTACGGCATAATGTTAACAGAAATTCATTAATTTACTTACAGCGTGAAGTTAAATCTTTGGTCCAAAGCAGTTTTCATAAATAAAAGACAAACATTAGTGTTTTAAATTAATACAGGGCAGTAATCAGCTTTGTGCATAAAAAGTGACACTAAATATGCTTTACTTAGAGATTTAAACACACAATTAATCTGTACTGGGTGGACTGGATGAACAAATTGTCAGAGGATAAGGAGCCAGTCTATTCTCACCCAGGTATGAATGACTTTAAACCCACTTTATCGCCCTCTGAATATTATTTGGCCAATAATAGTAAAGTACATTGGTAAGTGAGAAGTCTCCTCCTCCGTTAAAGTCTTAATATGAATGATTTATGAATAAACTTTTTTTACCACATGAAACTTAGAAAGACTCTAATCTAGTTGTGTAAATAACACAAAGGGGAACGGGAATGTTCAAATAAGGCACACTAGACACATAATTGTTATCAAGTTCAATATAACCAGCCACTAATAAAGGCAGAGCATGCAAGTGTTCAGGATTCAGAGCAGGCTGATGAAAACGATGAAAACATGGCAGACTCTGTAGAGGGGATGCATTCCTGATGTAAATGTAAAGTATTATTATTATGACTGAACACATTCCTATTTTTGCTGCTGAATCCCTTTCAGCTAGGTCTTATACACTAGACCTTTGAGAGCTGGCGGAAGTTGAAAGCTGGATTTGCAGCCTGATCAAGCTTTCACACATAGCTTTTCATAGACCAAACCAGTCTATGAAAAGTTTTCTTTTGGAAAGGGTTTTCTGTTCTTCCTGTGTCCGTCTTTGTCTGCGTCTTCCCTGATAGTTGATTGTTTGCACCTTGTGCTCATTAGCCCCGTTTCTTTGTCTGTTGCCAGTTTGTGTTTCATGACCACAGTATAAAACACACGTGTACAAAAAGAATTTCAACAAAACTCCAGCCCATTTCTAAAGTGGCAGCAAGGGCAAGTGGAAATTTGAGCATTTTTTCCACTGGAATACAAAACATTTTTCATTTCAAAATCAAGTAACACATTTTCATTTACTGGTGCAAGCCTGTTAGTGCAGCATCTCACAGTGCATTCAGAGGCAATGTATCTTTTGTTTTTTTGGCACAAACAGGATTATTCAGAAATGGTTGGTGGCAATGCATATCTTAAAAATTGTAGGAAAATGACAAGTATGAGATCTGGAATTTTACCTTCATAATCTGAGTGTCCAGTAGGAAAGATTCCAGTTGCTGACAGGTAAACAAGTAGAACGCTGTTGGCAGGCAATTCCTAGAAATTAGAGCAATGAAAAAAAAAGACTATATTAATGTGTTACATTCAAGGCAGAAACATTTTTTACAGAAAGGTAGTCGGCAGATATATATGTATATACAGTGTCAACATACATTAGAATGCAAATGAAATTCTCCAGCAGCATTTACAACTTTTATCAACAGTCTCTTGCTAATTGGTAAATGGTCATCACTAGATTTAAGATATTTCAGGTATTAACTTTTAGAATCAACCTCGATATATCAGTGACCTTTCTTTTCTGTTTTCATAAATAAAGTGTCTATTTAAAAAATGTTGCTCATCCAGTATGGAGGAGATGTGGTGCTGCCCAGCTGCCTGTCAGAAAGTTCAGTATCCAATCACAGAGGGTGCTGTTGAGCCTAAGGTCTCTGAGCTTGGTGACAAGTTTCAGGGGCACGATCAGCTGTAAATAAATAAATAAATACACAGCATTCTCACATATGATATTACAGTCTTCCTGGCCCTCCTCAGCCAGGGAGACGCTCTCAAAGCATGAGCCATGATGGTTCTAAGTCCAACCCACATGTTCCTTGTGTTGGAGCCCCTGGTAGTGAGACTGAACTTTGTCCCTGTACCGTCTCTTGGCACTGCTATAGTCCTCCACATCACCTGAGTTGTAGCCTTTATTCCATTTAGAGGCGGCACGGAAAAACAGGTGAGGTAAGAGGTTGTAATTTCTGTAAGAAGTGTGGAGTTCAGAGGGCAGAGATAGGAGAAGTGCCGCATCCACTATGTGCACGTGTGCAGCGCGTGCGTGTGTTTATGTGAGCATGCGCTGTACTGCAGAGGGTGAGGAGGCGGATCTGAGTTCCGGAGGGCTCTAATTTAATTTAATCTCTGCATACATTCAGAACCGTATTTAAGCCTGTGTACTTCAGCATGAGTGTGTGATGCCAGGTAAATGCATGAGTCTCACTAGTGGCATTTACTGTAAGTAAAAACACTGCTGACTTCTCTCCCTGCTCCACTCCTCTGCTTTTGCTCGCAAGTCACATGACCAGTCATGTGACCGGTCAAATCGGAGCCTTTGCATTTAGGAAATCGCGGTTTATTTATTTTAATGCAATTAATTGTTCAGCCCTAGTGAAAACCATAACGTTACTAAATGTAACGTCCAATTGAAAAGCCATCCTGCCCCGAAGTTTGTTCATTTTATAATCCCGGAGACTAATGTTAGCCAGAAGAATACTTTGTAGTGGAGGCCATTTCTCACAGTTCCTCAGCCAGCCTGTGACCCCTGTTTCCTTCGCTGCTGCAGTGCTCCAGTTACCAAATAATATGTTCTGTTATATACAATAATGTTCCCAAGTCAGTGAATGAAAACAGTGATACAATATATTTATATTTAAAAATAGACATAAATATACAAATATATATAATTATTATATTTATCTGAAAATATATACTATAATAGAAATAGAAAAACATAAATAACTCTGAATGCTTAGTGTCAAACACAACAACTTTGACCTTTGTTGAGAATTTCCCCTCTTAACAACCTTACATGTCTAAAATTAAACTATTAAATTTAAGTGATATTTAACAGAGAGCATTTGATAAAAGAGAACACTGACCTTAAAAGAGGCAGACAAAAAAGTGAAAAGCTGGCTGAACGTTGGCTTGTACAGCAAATACTTGTGAGGGTTTTCTCTTTTAGCTGGCTTCTCATTGGGTTCCTGTGGAGAAATATTCTATATTATTACTGTTCATACTGTTCAATGTATATCAGTGAAATTGAAACTGTGAAGTTTTCCATTATAGGCTACTGTTGCAGGCAAAATAATTGGATATACAACTCCTCAGTCTAAACAGACTTAATTAGGCACACTGTGCAATATTTTGTAAACCCTTAACGAAATCTCTTTTTTTGTAGTATTTTGTATTTTGTATTTTGTAGTATTTTTAAGTATTTTTATCTGTATCTCTTATCTTTATCGAGCTGCTGTAAATGTGGGGGAGGAATAAAACATTCTATAAAACATTCTATTCTATTCCAAAACACAGCTACCTAATGTTTCTGTGAGACACTGTCACTCAAAAGAAAGGAAACCTTCCAACAGGCATGAGATTCTTCAGACAATTGCCTCTGGTTCAATGTCTATGTCTCTCAGAATGAAGCTGGAAATGCAGTAATCCTGATATATTTCTTGATTGAAGAAACTCCTGCTTCCAACCAAGACTTAAAAGAAGACCATGGGCACAACAGGAACCTGCTTGTACTTTTCCTTGGGCTAGGATGGCGTATTTCCTCTGATCCCCAAGAATTGTTTTCAGAGTCAATTTGTGAGTGTTCTTTAAACTTAAAATGCAAATAATTAGACATACGTCACATGGTTGGACTGAGATATTAAAGTGGGGAATATAATAATAGTGCATATTACGAATTTCAGGTGACTTCAAAATTTGATTTACCCATTACTTTCTTTAAGGCAAATATTTTTTCTTAAGAATTTCATTGGTGGATTCAACTTCTTACAGCTAATCACGTTAGAAGGCTTTGAAAACTTAGAAACCTTTGAAAACTCAACTAACGCAATTATGTTAGCGCAGTTGAAAACAGTTTGCTACTTAGAGAAGCTATGTAGAAAAAAATACATTATTTCAAATAAAAATCACGTTTTCTAATGTTGTCAATTTCTTGATTCTTCTATTCATTTTACAACTCTTTTGATTAATAAAAGTGTGAGTTTTAGTGGATGTTGTATGTATGGGTGACCCCAAACCTTTGAACGGTAGTGTATATGTATGTTTAATGTCTCAAAGCTCATGCCTATTGTGTACAAAACTGATTTGGGATGGATATTTATTTATTGTTCTGTCCTCCAAAAAAGTATTTCCGCAATTAACTTGTTTATGACAACTCATCTCTGAACATGTGTAGATGGTCAGGAAAACTGCTACTTGACTTTTACATTGGCCTAACATTTAGTAATAACAATGTATTTTAAGAGTGTTGCATTCACTGTCAGGGCCTGGATCATGTGTGTAACCTTTTCCCCCAATTTTTGTCTTCTGACCAGAGCATATTGACTCAAACCTTAGAGTCGACTTAAAAAAGATGGCCATGGTGATAAAGGTGTTAGCATGGGGTATACAGCATGTGGTCTTTATGGATGCTTTTACATGAACTGAATACTTATTTAAAGTCACCAGAGGATTTAGAAAAAAATGACACTCACCAGTGATCCTTGTTTGGAGGTCTGTGTAGCTAGGTTAACAGGTTCCCTCTCCAAAGCTTGTAGCATGCGAAACATATCAATGGTTAACTCACTGAACTTCACCTAAAAGAGTAGGAAAACAAATCTGAAATCAACGATGGAAGATTTGAGGATTATCAACACTGCAGGTATTGCATAAAATGATCATCATGCACCAACATGATGAACACTCAAATGACAGATCAGATCTTGATGACCCACACCTGGTTCAGGTTTGCTGCTGTTACTTTCATTTGCACCAAAGAAGGGCAAACTGATTCACAATTTCCCAAAGTTTGTTTCCCAAATGGATTAAATTTAATGAATCGTCTACCCTCTAATTTCTCTGTGCAAGGATTTTTTTTTTAATTTTCCCAACTAATAGAATGCCAGGATTAACTTGTGTCAAAGTCGCAATGTGTGAATCGCAGTCTAGCACACCTCCTGGCAACATGTAGTCTGGACATTAAGGTAATTAAAATACTATTGTTTGAACATTTTAACAATGCAACTACAACAACACCAGTAACGGTGGAATACGATTTTCTGTTTTCATGGTTAAAAATGTGTCTTAGAACTGGAGCAGTGGTGGCTATACTGATACTTAGAATAACAAATATGATAGTATGAGTCACATATACATTCAGTCCTCCACCCCCCACCCTCCCACTTCAAACATTAGACAATTAGTTAACACACATCTCGTGTTTACTAACTGGCAACCCAAGTAACGCACACCCCGCATGCACCCCCTATATGTTATGTCCTCCCTCCCCTCCCTTATTTCACCCTTTATCTATTTCTGCCTCTCACAACTTTCTCTTCTTTCTTCCTTCCCCTCCCCCACACCCACAACACTCAATCCCTTCAGCCCATCTCTCCACCAGCGATGTCAGGCAATGGACACATACACCATACCATATCCGCCAGGAACATCTCACATATACACACACACTGGCATTGTAGCTAGGAACATATCATTCATATACGCATACACACACGAGCATATCTGACAGGGACATGTCAGTCACACATGCGCACCCACACACATGCACGCACACACATACATAGTCATAGATAAACTCCCATGTCCACACTGAGGTTTATCACCTGGAACGTGCGTGGGTTAGGGGCTAAGGTCAAACAGATGAAAATCTTTAGTCACCTTGACTATCTACATGCAGACATAGTCTTACTACAGGAGAGTCACTTAGCACACACATCCAATCTGCACTCACCACAATTCCCTCATTGTTACACTACCAGTTACAACTAAAAACAGAGAGGAGTTGCAATTATAATTAATACGAATGTCAAATACACCTATAAAAACTCTATTCCAGACCCTGAAGGCAGATTCATAATTCTAAATGTGATTACTAATAACGATAAGAATATATGTATCGCAAGTGTATATGGATCGAATGTTGATGACCCCTCCTTTTTCCACAACTTGTTCTCCTCACTTACTAACCACTCGGATAAGGTCATGATTATGGGAGGGGACTTCAATATTATTTATCACCCTGAAATAGCTAAACTCAGCGCTCCAAGTTATCAACGTATCTGGCAGTCAACTAATATATTGAAGCAGTACTTGAGTGATTGTGGACTCTGTGATGCTTGGCGCTCCTATAACCCCACGACTAGAGAATACATTTACTTTTCACCTGTTCAACACTCACACTCCTGTCTAGATTACTTCTTCACTAGTAGAACAATTATGAAAGAAATTTCTGATACACAGATACACCCCATGACGATCAGCGATCATGCCCCCGTCTCTCTGACTCTAGTCAAAAAAGTTGCAATGCCACCAACCACGAACTGGAGACTTAACACATCATTGCTCAAACACCAAGAATTCATAGATTACTTTAACAAGGAATGGCTTTTTTTTTTTAGAAACCAATGACCTGCCCGGTGTGTCACCTACTCTTCTCTGGGAGATGACAAAGGCAGTAATGCAAAGAAAAATTATTTCCTTTGCATCATCCAAGAACAAAAAGGAGAAATTGAAGAAAAAAAACTAGAACAGAAAATAAAAACCTTGGAGTCTTCCTATGCTGCCTCGTCGAACAAACATTTACTAGGAAAATTAAACAAAAGGAAACTAGAATTAAATGAAATAATTAACAAAAAAAGACTATTTGATCTGCAGAGACCGCGCCTGGAGAACTTTGAGCACAGCAATAAATCAGGCAAATTTCGCAGCCATCAAGGATCAATCAGGCAACACATGACCCTAAGGAGGTAAATGAATTTAAAAACTTATGAAAACCTATACTCCTCACAGGGCGATCCAACAGACAAAGAGGTAAATTCCTTCCTTGACGGAATAAACCTCCCACAACTAAGCGCCGAACAGATTGAGTCCATGGATGCTGACATCACCATGGCAGAACTTGAAGAGGCTCTCAAACACATGCCCAGAGGGAAAGCACCCATGGCCAGATGGCTTTCCTGCCAAATTCTGGCAAACATTAGCTCCAATCTTTATGAGAGTGGTAACAGACATACAAGCCACAGGCATGATATCATTTAATATGAACCACACTAACATTACCCTCATTTTAAAACCAGATAAGGACCCCGCGCTAACGTCCAGCTACCGGCCAATATCTTTAATCAACGCAGATCTCATCTGCAAAGCTCTGGCTCAGAGACTAGACAAGGTCCAAAAAAAAAAACGCTAGCAATCTAAAAACAGAAATAATCTCCACAGACGCAGAAAAAGCCTTTGATACGAGTTAATTGGAAATTTCTGATTCTCACATTGCACAAATTTGGTTTTGGTAGCCAGTTCATTAACTGGATTAAAACACTATATAACTCACTCAGCGCCTCAGTCAAAACCAACAATCAAATTTCTCCAGGCTTCTCACTGCAGAGAGGTACCATTCAAGGATGCCCACTGTCTCCGGCACTCTTTGCATTATTTATCAAACCCTTAGCAGCAGCAATTCGAAAAAAGGAAAACATTAGAAGGATTCAGACTACCAACATAAACCATAAGATAAGTCTTTATGCAGATGATGTGCTACTTTTTCTGGAAAACTCACCAACCACCCTCACAGAGACAACTAACCTAATTGAAACTTTCTCATCTATATCAGATGACTCCGTTAACTGGGGCAAATCTACTGCAATGCCTATAAACAGTGATCTTCAAGGCATTCTGTCCACCCCCCTAAAAACAGGAAACATAAGGTATCTGGGTATCAATATTTCCACCAAGCTGTCAGACCTGGTAACTCTATATTACTCACCACTCCTAAAAAAAAAAAAAAAAAATACAAGATGATTTGGAATTCACTACCATTGTCACTCTTGGGAAGAGTAGCTACAATCAAAATGATGGTTCTGCCTAAGGTTAACTATCTCTTCTCAATGATCCCCACCTGTCCACCGCCTGCCTGGTTCAAGTCACTTTCCAGCATGTCTAAATTTCTGTGGAAAAACAAAACACCACGGATAGCTCTAAAAACATTACAGAAAGCAAAGACTCTAGGAGGACTTGAATGCCCAAATTTCAATCTTTATTTTCTGGCAAATCCACTAATTTACATCAAATGCTACACATCCAACCCAACAGAACATTCCAACAGACTTTCTGCAGAAACATCAGCGTCTCAAATCTGCCATTCATCATCCCCACTATTGAACAACACAAATGTTTCAAAAGTATAAGCATAAACGCCACTATGACGGCTTGGTGGGAATGAGTGGGGTGGGTGGGGATGAACACAGAGCTGATATCCTGGCAGGAATACCCCCTCGGGGTATTCAGGTTCGCAGCGGGCCCTGGCCAGTACCTGCTGGCGGGCGGGCGGGGCTTTGTCCCCCCCACTCTGGTAAGTAGCCTTCAGGTAATAAACCCTAGTGAGCACACTCACACTCATACAAACATGCATGCTTTTTCTGGTGTAGTACACATGCTCCTAACCCCATGCACTCTTCTCCAAAATAATGTCTGCCACACACCAAGTCTTTCCTGCCCTCTCTGTTTTCACCTGTACTCTGCCTCTGCCACAACTACATGAATTCCTACCTCCCTTCTTCAACTTCTTCTATACCACCCGAACAGCATGATGGTGAAGTTGTACATTATTATATATTAACATCACTATCACTTAAATATTGTAAATATTGTGACACGATATGATTTTGATGTTGTTGTCCCTCCCTCTCTCTCTCTCTCTCTCTCTCTCCCCCTCTCTCTCTCTCCCCCTCCCTCCCTCCACCCGCCTACCTCCGCTGTTCTTTGTCTCTCTTACTAGCCACTCCCGGCACTCTGTCCAGCCCAAACTCTTCGTTCACAGTACATGAGCACCATCGTAGAACACAACCCCCTAATAAATTTGAAATAACAGGAAGGAGGCACTTTTGTGTATACTCCGCTGTCAGGCACTATGGGGCATCAAGACTTCCAATACTTAATGCCCAATTCCTGGACAGTACAGGTTAAAAAAAAAAGCTTTGGTCTGAACTATGGTGATGTCCATCTGCCCCCTAGTGGTCATGTTTATACACGTAGCTTTAAACTTCCTTTTTCTATATTCACCTTTTACAGTGGATTTTTCATTGTCCTAAAAGTCTTAAACTTGCATCTGCCCTCCTTACGGTCAACCTCTCTGATCTCAAGAAATACAACTCAATTTGTAAAGTCAGTTCTTCAGCGGCACCAACGAGGAGCATAAGCTATACATTTACGCATACATGACAAATAAGGCTGATTGTAATTGTGTGTAAGTGTGTTTTTCTATGAGTGGTGGATCATTGGAAGAATAGCCAAAGCTTGTGTTGCTGCCCATGTGCATCATCACCCGCGGTCAGGGGGTCAGACAAATACTCCAAGAAAAACTGGAGCAGTGGATTGTATGAATCTATGAGGACATAAATTTATACTTCACACTGTAGAGCCGTTGTGAAAGAAGGAGCAATATAAAAAATGAAACCTGCAGAGCTGTAGGAAGCATAGGATTTCATATTGTTTGTACGCTTGTGCACCAACACAACAGTGCTGATGATCATTTAGCATTAGGAACTGTGATTACAATTAGAATGAGTGGGTTAAACCTGGTTGTTACAGTTGCCGATGATCAATGCATCTGCAAGGATGAGCTGGCCAACCACCATGCCTTGTTCCAATGGAGGCGTACTTCCTTCCAGCATCCGGTTGCTGAAGACGACGACAGAGTTGTTATCGTTCAGTACTACCACTGGATCTGCCTGTTTCGCACAAACACATAGAGAAATCCAAGTGAGACAGATTCCGGATAACGAAAAAGCCAAAACATTAAGTATTATGTACATCAATATTTGAAGAGTTGATTACCTCCACAAAAGCTGCCACCTCCTGTAGAACTAGATTCCACTCCAACTGATCTTCTGTGTTAAATCGCTGTGTGTAGTCTTCAATTTCCTCAGATAACTCCTGCAGGTAGGAAACAGAAAAGACTCCAGCTACAATAAGGCATATTTATACAAAAATGCATAACTTTCTGCCCATAACTAGCAAGTTATTTCATGTGGCAAATGAACTTATCGCAGTAATGTGAGTGGAAGTGGAAATAAAAAGCAAACATGGTATTTTGTTTTTTAAAGTGAGTGTGTTAGAGTCAATGTTGGAAAAAGGGACAAAATCCAACGCATTTATTGAACAACTGTAACAGTTATTTTTTTTTTTATTGTTCTACAGTAGCTGTGAGTAATTACACACACACAGGCACACACACAAGTGACCGAGCAGAGAGATGTCGCGACAACCACCTGAAAAGCGGATACAAAACTCTGCCTTTTTTAAACGGATACAGGGCGGAAGGGATGGCAACAGTCAGTCTGCTGCTAGTAGCGGCCAAAGTCTCAAAAGACCCACTCCCAGTCAAAATGCTGACAAGAGTGCAGGCACTACACCTGAAAACACCCAAAAGTACTGTCACTACCGCATGACGGGTTTTGACCCAGCTTGGTTGTCAGAATACTCCCCTGGCTCAACAAAACTGGGCAGATAGTTTTGTCCAAAGCGACGTACAAGCGACAGGTTCAAACATAAGCAAAGAACTAGAGGGGAAAGGCAGCGCAGATAAGTGCTTTGCACTGTTTGTGTCCATTAGGACTCAGTGCTGATAGCATATCCATGAGTGGGCTGGTGTCTGAGAGAGTTTGGAAGTTCATTCCATGTAATGTACTTTTTTGGTTAAGTTATTAGTTGTTCAACAGTAATGCACTTGAAATACGTGTCTGTTTATTATATGTTCTGTTCTAGGTTCTGGTTAAATTGTTACCCCCCCCCACGACAAAATCCTGCGGGAAACAAAGGGAGGAACTTGGCTTAGAGTTAGTTAGTCATCTTTCCATCTGGAAAGAAATAAATAAAAAAAAAATCAGAAGATGGCCTGGTTTCCTATTTGTCTGTCCACCTCTCTCAAATGACCAGTTTCACAGCAAACCATGTTAAAACTTGAGACGGTTAGTATTACCATGTCAAATCTAAATCAAGATTAACAGAATGTGAAGCTAATGGTAAAAACGTTTGCATCTGAAGATTGTGAAGGTTGTGATCGTACTCTATTCTGCTGCAACGCTGTTCACTTCTGAGACAACAGATGATAATTGTTTTGCGGTTCTGCTGCAGCATATGGGCCATTATGGTGGCTGAGTGGGATGATGCGGGGATGCTGATGTCACTCACCCTGTGAGACAAATTGTGATCTGTGCTATGTAAATACAATTTGCCTTGATAAAGACCTAAGACAGTTTCAGTAGGACAGTGTGTTAAATGGACTTACAAACACGAAGGAGAACCTGCAGTGAACTTCAGAAACTCAGAAGGTGTTTAGTTGTATCAGTCTGGGCTACTGTTAAAAAAACAGATAACAAGCTCTAAAATTGCATTCAGGTTCAGTGGATGTTTTTAATCAAAGGATTTGCTTGCCATCCCAAGACTAAAGGTGAATTCAGTTGGAGTAGCTGTTATTACAATTTTAGAGCCCACGCATTCACAGTACTGCCAAGAGAAATAAAAATGCCCAGACACACAAAAATATCTCTTGCCACCCTTCGTCACATCCAACAGGTTTTGTGTGTTTGACATGGCATGTTAGGGAATGGCGTGAATTCTGATGACTCTCCAGAGAACAGTTAGTCCTTGGTGTCCAGCTGCTAGCCCAGTGGTTCCCAAACGTTTTCTGCTGGGCCCCCCTTTGGTACATAAGAATTTTTTGCGCCCCCCCCCATTAACATTTTGTTTTCAGAGTCCATTGCAGTTTATTTCACACATTGTAATCAACCCTAACTCTAGATTGTAATAGGTGTCAAACCTCAACCTTTTTTTGACCGCCGTCTCCATTCCTCCTCACCCGACTCTCTCACACACACACACCCACTTCGCTGGGGCTGCGTCAAAAATGTGTCCATCTTATGCTACCAGTCATTTAGCCTACTGATTCATTCATTCGTCCCGGGCCCTGCGCCCCCGCTGAAATTGCTCTGCGCCCCCCACTTAGGGAACCACTTTGCCAGCCCATTTTCTGTTCATGTGAAATTCAGTCAGGAGAACTGAAAGAAGTGAATTCTGTACAATTAATGTATTCAAGTATGTTAAGGTCCCCTCAAGGGCAATTCATTTGGAGAGGAAAAAGATGAAGAAGAATCGGGGCAATACCAATGTCCCCTGTTAGGACAGGAGGGAGATAACAGACACCTTACCAGCTTAGCTTCTTACATCTGAATAGTCTCTTTCCAAATAATTAAACATGCCTTTTTAATTGTGGTTAAAATTAATTTGGGGCAGATAGTAGTCGAGATGGACTTCTGAGATAAATGCTCAAGGGCTGTGATCAGTATAAACATAGGTTCACCCAATGTCCACTTCAAAATTATGAGGAGGGTCATGGCCTCATTTTCTACAGTGTTATAATCAAGCTGGTGTTTACTGGACCTTTAAGAAAAGTAGCAGATGATCTATGGAAATATGCAATTATCTGATTGAAAGAATTGCAAGAGGAGAGGAGCAGTCTCAACAGGTCAATCTGCTTAGGTCAGGGGTTCCCAATACGTCGATCGCGATCCACAGGTCAATTGCGAGGGTACTGTGGGTCGATCGCATGGCGTTAAAACGTAAAGGTGCGCCGCTGTGAACGAGCCCCGGCGAAGTGGGTGTGTGTGTGAGTGAGAGAGTCGGGCGAGGAGGAATAGAGACGGCGGTCGGAACAGGTAGAGAGTTAGTCCATCAAGAATAACCCTGCAGTCGGACAATAAAACTCCTTCCCTCGGCAACAACGCCCCGTTATTTGTGTGCCACCATCTTACCCACTGCGGTGGAGTTAGGTTTAGGGAGTAATCCCCGAAGCAACGCTACTTTGAGACGATCTCCCCCGCATCTCCCGACCACGGTCAGAAGATAGAGCAGGAGAGGATAACACTATATGTTTTGCAAATTTATAGTAGGTAGATCATTTTGACTTGCTCGCATGCTGGAAAAGTGTGAGCACCCCTGGCTTAGGTCATTCATATTTCAGAAAAATATTTAATAGTATAATAATTATTGTAATAAAAGTCATCAGGTGGTTTATTCAACTCCTGAGCTGCACAGATAGAATAAGACAATACAAGCATAAACACTGGTATAAAAACCATGGTTGGCACAGATTACCATAGGTTACCATGGTGATGTATCGCATGAACCAGCTTTGCAGACATGAGTTAATCTTGAAGTTACCTTAATAGCCACAAATACTGCATCATTTAATACGCTTTATAAAAAGCAGAGCAGTCAAGTACCTGAAGAGCACTCCTTAATTGCAAAAGCAAAATACCTTGCCCCTTCTTTATGCCTACACACAGGTGGATAAGATTTTAAAGAGACTTAATCAAGTCAAACTAAATTTAATCTCTTATGCAGCACATCTATGACTGATAATAGCCCTGTTCTTCAATTAAGCTAAATCACATCCTGTTGCATGACACTTTCCTTAGCTAGAGATGGCCTGTCCAGCATAGGCTCACTGCTGTAAATGTGTGTCCATATCCCATATTGATACACTGAAAACTACTTAGGGAAGGATTTACCAATTCCATGATAACAGAGGGAGTAAAGTATTTGGAGACGTGACATGCTCTACTGAATAAAATGTTGCTTCCTTACCTTAACCAAAACTTTCACAAGGTCCATCTTGTTCAGCAGTAAACAGACAACTATGTAGCGAGCATAATATCGCAGCTTCTTCACGACCAACTCTGGCCTGATAAAAGATCAAATCAACAATTTCATGTTAAAAGTGGAGGACACTTTATGGTTCACTTTGTTTTTGAGGAAAGAAGCATCTATACATTTTTGTTGTTGTTGCAAAAATGTGTTTTAACTGTTGCAGTGTCTGTGTATGCTTCCAAAACACTTACAGTAACTTACCTGTCCTCTTTATTGACCTGAAAATAGTAGGACCGCTGACGGATGGCTGAGTAGAATGAAAACGCCTCATTAAGGTAACTTGTTTCTGAAGTACGAAGGCTGCAAATCAGAATTAAGACTAGATTAATTAGAAAAATTCCAAATAATTCAAATAAATGACATTTTGCTGATTATATGAATTTGATCATACAAAATGATTGTATACAAAACAAAATTTGGATATAACGTAAAAAATCTCTAACTTTATTAGAAGAAAAACCTAATTAAATTACCAACTTAAAGTTTAAACAGTCATTTTGCAATTTATGTTCATGAAGGATATGAAGCATGAACTCTGAATTTGGTAAAAAGAGATGAGATTTTAAAATAGATCTAAAACCCAAACATGTTTTCCTTGAACAAATTTCAAGGCAGTTTTATTATATATGTTAAGTGTTATTGCAGGTCAGCCATAAAGACAAGGCTGACACAAGTGCCCTGGCTTATAAACATTCAAAAATCGAGATCTGTATGACCTTAGATAAATGCTCTAGACCCTCCTCCTGGGTTGCAGACATGCACAAAGATGGTTATGAGGACAATATAATATAAAGTGTGTCAGAAAGGTATTCACAGTGCTTCACATTTGCCACGTTTTGTCATGTTACAGCCTAATTCCAAAACAGAACAAATTTATTTTTTCCCTCAATATTCTACACACAGCACCCCATAATGATAACATGAAGAAACATTTTGAAAGATTTTTGCAAAGCCATTGCAAATTAAAAACTAAGAAATCACATGTACATAAGTATTCACAGCATTGGTAATGAAGCTCAAAATTGAGCATAGGTGCATCCTGTTTCCACTGATCATCCTTGAGATGTCTCTATAGCTTCATTGGAGTCCACATGTGGTAAATTCATTTGATTGGACATGATTTGAAAGGCAAATACCTGTCTTTATGAATTGACACTGCATGTCAGAGCACAAACCAACCATGAAGTCAAAGGAATTGTCTGTAGAAATCCATGACTGGATCATCTCGAGGCACAAACGTGGGGAGGGATATAGAAAATTTCTGCCGCTTAGAAAGTCCCAATGTGCACGGTGGCCTCCATCATCCGAAAATGGACAAAGTTGGAACCAACAGGACTCTTCCTAGAGCTGGTCTGCAATCTAAACTGAGCGACTGGGGACAAGGCCAAGAACCCGATGGTTACTCTGTGGAGAGAGGTGAACCTTCCAGAAGGACAATCCTGTATGGTAGAGTGGAGGCCACTCCTCAGTAAAAGGCACATGTCAGCCCATCTGGAGTTTGCCAAAAGGCACCTGAAGGAGTCTCAGACAATGAGAAACAAAATTCTCTGGTCTGATGAGACAAAGTTTGAACTCTGTAGTGTGAACGCCAGGCGTCATGTTCAGAGGAAACCGCTTGTCACCTGGATATTAACATGCCTACAGTGAAGCATGGTGGTGGCAGCATCATGCTATGGGGATGATTTTCGGTGAGAGGAACTGGGAGACTAGTCAAGAAGATGAATTCAGCAATGTGGAGACATCGTGAATAAAAACCTGCTCCAGAGCACTCTTGACCATCAGACCAGAGTGAAGGGTCATCTCTCAGAAGGACAACGACTCTTAGCATAAGTCATGATATGTGGCCCAGCCAGAGCCCAGACTTTAATCTGATAGGACATCGCTGGAGAGATGTGAAAATGGCTGTGCACCGATGCCTCCCATCCAACCTGGTGGATCTTGAGAGGTTTTGCAAAGATAGGTGTGCTAAGCTTGTGGCATCATATGCAAGAAGTTTTGAGGCCATGATTGCTCCCAAAGGTCCACCAACACCTTTTTTTAGTACCTTTTTTTACCTGCTGTGTTAAGCATTAAGCAAAGGCTGTGAATACTTATGTACATGGAATATCTTAGTTTTCAATTTTTATTACATTTGCTAAAATTTCAAAAAAACTTTTTTCATGATGTCATCATGGGGTATGTAGAATGATTAGGAATAATATGAACTAATAGATAAAATAAATAAATGATAAAATAGCTCCATCTTAATGCTGATATGTTTATTGTCGTGTCACTTTCATGTTTTATTTTTTTCATTTTTTATAAATAAATATTGTGAAACCAATTAAATTAGACTTTGACCAAATCTTGTAGCAAGATTCATGTTATGGGACAGGGCCATATGAGGTATTTGTTTCCCCTTTCATTTCATCAATTATCTATTAACACAAAGTTTGACTTACTAGTAATGGTAGTAAAGCTGCCCAATTTTGGATGCAACTTCTCCAATTTGCCATCTCTTCAAGCCATACCGACTGTCCAGAATCTGTCTGTCATAGAAAACAAACAAAAAAACAGACGACATTTAGATTATTTGGATCATGTGTAATTGCATAATGTATAAAGAGAAACTGTAGATGGAAAAAAAACCTGTGCTGCTGTTGAAATTTCCATAGTTTAGTGTAGACATCAAAAGTCCGTCCAAAGTAGGATTGCCATTGCTTGTGTCCATACTGAGGAAGGTCTCTACAGCAAAGAGGACAAAAGACATGTACTGCTGTGATCACACAGAATCTGACAGGGTAAACAGAATGAGTCATTCAGAAAGAAAATCAGCTCTCACCCCAGTCACTTCACATCAATTCAAGCATGCATTACTTTTCAAAATTTGTCTTTAATTTAATTCATGTGATCATATTGTGGTTCTCCTGTTCGCTAACATGCTTAATTTTTCTGCAGATAAACAGGAACATGCTCACTTGACCTTGTACACTTTTTAAAACTAATTCAACTGTTGTATAACAATTCACTATAATAGACATTTGATAATGGATAGATATTGTTAATGTATAAAATCTATTTTGAATTTTTAAACCAAGCATGTTTTATGATTTCCACTGCCGTTAAGAATAAGAGGAAACTCAAATTAAACATTAAGATGTAAACATTATTTTTTACTTCATTTTTTTATTATAGAGTACCCTCCAGTTCAACGTGACCATCAATAATAAACACTGTGTAATACTATTGTACTGGAGTAATTTCTCAAGTCTTGTCGGTTTTATGCAGACATCAATACAATAATTATTTTATTTTGGGTGATGATTAATTTATTTTCTTCTTTGATGACTTAATGGAGACACTCATATTTATTTTAAAAGATGATACAATAAAAAGATTTTTTTCAAATATTTTTATATTAATCAAGTAATACAAAAAATAACGATCAGTTAAAGTTTTTGGATAAAAAAAAAGAACAGATAATTGCAACCCAATTCCAGTGCGCTGCATGGATAGGATTTCCCCTCAAATTGTCCCTGGAAGTTAACGCTTGATCATCATCATCAAGATATTTCCCAATGCGAAAAAACAGGAAAAATGGAAACTAACCGTAGGCCATTGAAGAGTTGTTTCGACTTGTCCAGGAGGTAGCAGAAATCTGTGACAGTCTTCCTTTCACCCAATGGAATATCATCCTCAGTCTCAGTTCCAGTCATGACACTGACTTCTTACACCTAATCAGAAACAAAAAATACTATATAAAGACAGAGAACAAGTAAAAATATTTTACATTGGTCAGTAGGGAGAGAAAAAGAGAAAATCATTAGATTTGCACAACAGGACAGATATAAATAGCATTAATGGCAGGGTGGAGTGTTAACAGAGTTTAAAGGCTAGAGTTGGGTATTGTTTGAATAGTTTATTGAGTTTATCAAGTTCTTATCAATTCTCCATTTCAATTCAAATATGGCAAAAAAACAATAAAGATGGAGATGGATGACTGCAGATTTTGGCAGGGAGAAAGTCCCTGAGTTGGAGCTGCAACACAAAAAGCTCCATCTCTCAAAGATTCACACTTTGGCAATGCAGATGGAGAGCAAACCTATGTTTGATGACTGCAGCCTGCAGAGTGGAGTGTAAGGGTGGAGCAGGTCAGGTAGATATGGTGGGGTTTGGGATTTATGGAGGGTGAACTTAAACCATTTTAAGCAGCTGATGTACTGTATAATGGCAATGCCTATGCTACAGGTATCAACCTAACAATTCCAAACTATCTTTCTCTAGTTGAAATTCATATATCGTGAACACTTCATCTGATAGTACATTTGACATTTGATACATTTGATGTTAAATATTAATGAAAAATGAAAAACAGTCTGTCAGTTTGTTTGTGAAACAAGTTGGAAATGTCTTCACAAAAACAGCAGCGGTCAGTAAGTGGATTAAGTTGTTTGGTCTAATGATTGTATTGAATGTTGAACAGGCCTCTAAAATAGCCAACATACAATGTGCGAAAAAAAAAAAAACTTACTATAAAATCTTCACTGCACACTGCAAATCAGGAAGCCTTTTCCTAAGTTCTGCAATTAATGAAAGTGTGCACGTTTTTCAAATTGGATGTCTTAGAATGTCCTTCTCCACTTAAATTTGTTGAAGGTTTTTTGATGAATCTGACTGACAAACTGACTGAGTTAACACAGAATATTAAGGTGTGAAATTTATTAAAACACCTGCAGAAAAAAAGATCAAGCTAAAATTGAATACCATCTCTCATTTAGAGTATTTAGTAATAATAACTGTGGATGCTCTCAATAAAGGTCTGAAGCATGGTCACATTACTACGATGCCCTGTTACAGTTTTATCAGTGTTAACTTTATTTTTTTTTTAGCAGGATAATAACAAGTATACTGCACCATCTGCAGAATGCATTGTAGAACTACACGAATATAAATAAAGATAAAATTTAGAAATACTTAAATACACAAAACTTAACGCATTTAAACTGTTGATGTTAAAATATCTATTACTGACATTCACATATTAATGTTGAATCTCCTACAGGTCTAATTTCCAATTTCCAAGGATGTGATAATTCATGAAAATTATATTATGAGCTGTAGGTGATACCCATGAAACCACGAGGACTCAAATTTTAAGTTTTGGCTTTGAAACCATTTTCATATTCAATATTGACTCGGCGACTCAGCTTTACTACTTTAATGTTATGTTAATAAAGCTGAATTCGGCTCATCTGGCTAACTAACGACGGCATAGTTGGGCCGTAAAATACCTATGCTTCTTTCATAAGCGTCCTATCAGCTTAAGATGCCCACAAGTCAAACTGAAGTCATGACATCCTTATTTCAGCGTCACAGTGACAGTAGAAACTCGAGAATCATGCCCGGATGACAAAGCTAAACAATAGTAGCTCAATCTGAATCAAGTAATTAGGACATGGCTGAGGTGGCTTTAACCCACATTCCTCCTCACCTCGCGTCGAGCAGGAACAGAAGCAGCACAGAGATGCTACTCGCAAATCAGTGCGCGAGCCTTGCGGAGGGTGCCGCGCGGCGACCTTCGCATCTCCAGGCAGGTGAATGCTGGTGAAATCACCGCACCAGCCTGCAGCGCGGACACGACTGCTGTCTTCTGAAGTCTAAACGCTCCTCCGAGCGCACGGGAGTCTGGTTCCGTGACAGACGACTGTGAATGGGTGGGAGGCTTCTGTCCAAGACCGCAGGCTAGCTACTTCCAGGTCATCATTTTCAAAATAAAACAAATCCAAAACGAAGAGCCCGTGCCTCCCGTGCTACTCGGTCAATTGGGATGTTGGGGTATTATATCCTTATATCACATAATATATTACTAATAATGAATAGAGAGAGAGAGAGAGAGAGAGAGAGAGAGAGAGAGAGAGGGATTTTGATATTATTTCAAAACACCACGTGTGTGAGTTTCCATGGTAGTGTCAGTGACAGTGACTAATTTTATTTTAACAATTTCCGCAGACTGAACGATCCGAACCACAGGTGGCGGTAATGCGCTTAAGACAAGAAGAAGAAGAAGAAGAAGAAGAAGAAGAAGAAGAAGAAGAAGAAGAAGAAGAAGAAGAAGAAGAAGAAGAAGAAGAAGAAGAAGAAGAAGAAGAAGAACGCGCGCGCGCGCTAGTTTTAAATCTGCGGAAAGTAAGTGCAGCTCTCTATTGTCTCCCTTAGCTCACGTAGACTTATGCTGTCAAAATCGAGCCAAAGTCACGTCTATCGACTATTGTGGAGGAAGGCTATGTACCTGCTGTGTTGGCTATTATACAGGTTATTTAGCGATCGTTGATCTACTTCGCTAGCGTTGGTTAAAGTCGCAGTTTAAAATCACTGCTGTAAATGACTCTTTCCCCTTTTCAGGAAAATGAGTGAGCTGGAGGAAATCTGTCTTCGCGTTCATGACAAGATATCATCCTTACAGCGGATTGTTGATCTATCATTTGTTGGTATGAAACAGCGATTTATATTATAAGACAAAACACATTGCTTTTTGTGTGTATAGGATCATTGATTAAACAAAAGTGGTCTCTCTCATGTAGAATTGCCTCAGAATAAAATGAGGAAACTTGGACTGGAAATGTTTGCCCTGGAGAGCCTTTTAGAAGAGTTTGAAAGACGTGTAGGCCAGCAGAGGGAGCAACTAAAGCAATTAAAGGTAAAAATAAATAAATAAGAGGCTACACACACATAACATAAGTTGGGCAGCTAAATTATAAATACTTTCATCAGATTAATCACAGGGTAGTTGTTGATTGATCTCCATTTTTAAATTTGAGTTAAATCTCCATTTTCTACTTTGTGGGAACGAAAAAATAAACATGACAGAAGGTGCATGTATACATCTAACATTTGTTTTGTATTTGTTGACAAGTCCAGACATGTTAAATGATGGCGTCATTAAGACTGAAAAAATAAAATGTATATAGTTATTAACCGATTGTGTTACATCATAAATCCGTGTTGCTCCTTCACTTTAACACTGACTCATGCTTTTCACATCTTGTCTTGTGCTGTACTATGCACAACATGAGACACATTTCATGGACAAGATATGTATGGAAAGACCCCTAATTAAGTAATTAACACATGCTCATGGACTTTGTGGCGCTGCAGCTGTTGTGTTGTCAGCGATATTGGACAGGTTGTTGCATGCTTTTCCTAACACCATGCAGTCCTGGGATGAATAGAGTTTGTCTGCGTTTCAGAAACTTGAGGAGTTATTCAAAAACAATGTGAAAGATGTCCACCACATGAAGGACAACATACCTGCACACATGCCCTTGAAGAAAGTCCCAACATGGTGAGGAAAGCATGTGTTTTGTTATTGTATGTATCATTACTTTCCTGTTGTTGTTTATCCTCACCAATTTTGCGAAATGATATCTTAAGAATGCCTTGACAGCTATTCACATAGACCCAAAGCTAGTGTGAATAAAAGTTGTGGTCCATAATTAGTGGACCTCATTCACCAACATGAAACCAATACTCTCCTGGATTCATGATTCATTTATAGTTCTAAAACAAATATTGCAATATTTTTAGGCTATAACACAATGCATGATTTTCTTTTCATTCTCTTGCAAAAATAGTAATAATCATAATAAAAATCCTTTATTATTCATCCACACACATAGGTAATTACAACACATGACTTTAGGGAAATTGGTCTCTGCATTTTTTTTTCCCATCCACAAAGAAGCGGAGCAGTAGGAAGCAGCTGTTGGGGGTAAAAGGTGCTTGCTCATGTACTCGCGACAAAGTTCTGCCTGGGACGTGACCGGCAACCTCCTTGCTGCACACTAGTCAATCAAAAATGAAGTTCCATTTTTAATTTCCTTTTGTATTTTGGAAAGGCAGCTGCACTCAAAAATTAAAACAAATGATTGCTTAGAAGGCCTTCCTACAATCAAACAGCACAGAGGTCCAAAAAAAGCACAGACTGTTTAATGTTTGTTTTGTCTCTCAGTGGAAATGAACCCGTTTTGAAAAAGAATGAAGCAGCAGATGTTCAACCTGTCCAACCAGAAAATGTCAAAAGGGCCAACAAAAGCTTCATCAAAGAGATGGAGTTTATCACTGTAACAGAGTTTGAGAACATCCCACAGTAAGTCACAGTGAATAATTTCTAGCACACGTTATGACATTTTGGAAACATACGGTATTGTCAGACATGCGCTGAACTCCAGAGATTGTGTATGTGTTAACACAACTGTCTGAATGAGGGAATTTTGGAATTTATGGAGACTTTTCTCTCTGGCCTTAAATAAAGTCAGCAGAAAATAATATGGGGTAACTTGAGCTGGTGCCGGTGCCGAAGCGTGAAAAGCAAAGATATTTGTTGTACCATGATGCTTATTTCCTCTGATTTAATACCTATTTTATTTCTAATTTCTTTTTCAAAAGAGTGACAGTGTTGAGTATCATACATAGTGCTGCTGGTCAGTCAGCATTGACTCTTTTTTTTCTTAAATTTTGTGCAGGCCATTATCACAAACAGTATAAACACAGTTTGGCAGGAATTTTGGTGGTACGGCCTCTCATAGAAGAGATGTTATTTTTAATTCTTTGTTGTTGTAATGTTATGACTTCTGCTGTATAATTAACATATTTTCAGATTTTCTAGATTAGTATTTTATCTAGTATCCTCTAGTTTTGACTTTTTCCAGTTCTGCATGTGCATGTTAAATGCAATTTTGTCCCTACCTGTGTCCCTCCCCAGGTACATGAAAGGACGCGTTTCATATGATCAAATTAATGCTGCGGTGCAGAGCATTAACAAAGCGGTATCGGCCAAGTACAAGATCCTCCATCAGCCGGTGAAAACTCTCAGTAATCATGCACGCAAACTCCATCAACGCTTCAAGGAACAGGACACGAAAGATACAAAAGGTACGTTAACTGATACGAATATGAAACAACATGAATTAATTCCCTGATGGAATTATTATCAGATTGCATTATAGTTGTGTTTTTACCGGAATTGCTTATTTTGGTGTGTGTGCGTGTGTGTAATGCCCCATAGTAATACTTAAGTAATAATTAGACTTTGTACAAAACTTAAACCAAGTTTCTGAGTCATATATAATGTCATCCAAATAAGAAATCTTATATTTTATCTTTTCGTTTTCTTTAACACATCTGCTTAATGGGATATTTTCAAACTCATGAACTGTGAAGCTTTTTAATCTCAAATATTGACATAAAACTGGTCTCACAGTTGTGCTGGAATATCTTGCAGGTCAATATTTTGTGGTGGAGGGGGACATTCAGGAATTTACACCAATGAGGGCGGACAAACGCTTTCAGGGGATTCTGACCATGCTTCGACACTGCCAGCGTCTGCGGGAGCTGAGAGGCGGGGGCCTCACTCGATATGTTTTGATATGATGCAGGCTCAGTCACATTATATTTTCAAACCAACAGTTAATATAAATACATAGTACATATTACCCAGTTATTTGTAATCACTCTAATCAAAAAATTGTTCTAAAAATCATCACTTGCTATTTACCTTGACTATTTTGCTCAATTGCAGATTGAATTTTCATTCTTTTGCTGTAATAAAAGTATATTAACATATGAAATGTCTGCTTCTATAGGTGTTTTGGCCTGTTCTTAAGTATAGAAAAATGACAGATCACCTAAATCAGGCATGACTCACAGCCTGATAATATGCAGCCCACCAGCACTGTTGACCTCAGTGTAAAATGTGTTCAAAAAC
This sequence comes from Pseudorhombus dupliciocellatus, assembly GCA_016785235.1. Taxonomy (NCBI): domain Eukaryota; kingdom Metazoa; phylum Chordata; class Actinopteri; order Pleuronectiformes; family Paralichthyidae; genus Pseudorhombus; species Pseudorhombus dupliciocellatus. The sequence goes on from JAFBJW010000022.1 coordinate 1,819,084, forward strand.
GGACAAATACAGTTGCAAGAAAAGCATGTGAAGCCTTGGATTACTTGGATTTCTGCATAAAGTGTTTATGAAATATGTTTTGTTTTTTTTATCATAAAATGTGTCACAACAATAGACAAGCACAGTCTGCTTAAACTAATACTGCATAGTAATCCCATTGGCTTCACATACTTTTTTGCAACTGTATTAAATCAAAGTTCCGTCCAGCAACCAATTTTTCCATTTTGGATTTTTGATCTGAGTCTAAAATTGAAATAATACAAAACACAGCCTTTTTCGTTTTTGATGTTGGATCCAAAACAAATAACATATTTTACGTTTCATTAAATATTTCATTTCCATTTAATGGTTCAGAGAATGTCAGGCTGAATGGTATGCCCCCCACACATTTACACCTCACCAAACCATGAATGCAGCAAATTGCATAAATGTTCCACAAACTTGGAGGCAATGATAAGGGAAGCTGCTGTGGAGATTAGAGTTCACAGAAGAGACAAAAATATTCAAACAAAAAATAATATATTCAGACCATGAATTAAAATGTATAAACGGAACACATTGCAAAATGGAACATGCACTGAATATGCCTGCATGTGTTCTGACATGTGTTGTTCCTCCCTCCTGGCAGCTGCATTTGAATCCAGGGAGAGTCATTTGCTATTTCTCTCTGTCTGCTTCAGCATGAGGGGCCATGACGAAGACACCCACACATATTTATATTGCCGTTACATGCAGAGGGTGTTGGTGGTGCATGCAGTCAAATATTTTTTGAAGCTGATATTTTATTTATGGATATTGACAGTCAGTCAATAGACTAAGATGATAGGATAGGATAGGCTTCCTGGTAATCACTGCTGTGGCTCCTCCTTAAGGTGTGGCCACAAAGGTGTATTCAGGCATTCTGCAACTCACCGGATCAGCACAGGATTCACCCCATAGCTGGTATCTTCACTTCAACGCTCAGACTGCGTACTTCATTTGTAAACTTGTGGATTCAAGACTTTTCTTCAAAAATCTTGGCTAGGATTAAGCACCTCAGTGTCATATTGCTCTAGGACATAAAAGAATTTCAGCTGCAGAAATAATAAGTTATACTAATGGAGCGTCTGAAGTTAGTCTTTCAGTACTTCCAGTCCAACTCTGAGTCAATCTCCAATGGGATTTGTATCTTCCTGGCCTTGGTCAGTGTCAAGATCTATACCAGCTTTGACTTCAACTGCCCATGCCTCCCTCAGTACAACAAACTCTACTCTCTGGGGGTGATGATCATCCCACCCATTATACTGTTTTTCCTCGGGGTCCTGGTCAACAAACATGCAGGCATCATGATGGAAGAGTGGATGCGACCCATCGGGAACAGATCTAAAAATCCTGCTGTGGTGAAGTGAGTCAAAAGTTTAATTATTACCAATTAACCAATTCAAATGAAATTCAGTTAACTGCAGCAATATCATTGGGCCCCAGTCACAAACCCTTCTTACGAACAAAATTGTCCCACTTACAAAGAGTTTACTAAGATTGTGGCTGTTGGGGGTTGTGCTGTATCTTCTTTCATGCATTTCAATAAAATAAAATATTACAGTGCTATTTCTGTCAGATTTATTGATTAATTTCATTTTTTGGTATTTTAGAGATATATTAATTTATATTATATTAATTTAATCTTAATATTGCAATGTTTCAGAATCTGATGCAGGGTCTTCTTAGATTCTTTAGAATGAATCTAGCTGAAACAGTGGTTGTCTGGCACATGTTTCCTTGCTATATTTCCCACAGTAAAGTTGTGGCATGTTTTATTCCAGGTACCTGTTCTCAGCCATAATGCAGAGGGCCCTGCTGGCCCCAATGGTGTGGATCCTGGTCACGTTGCTTGATGGAAAGATCTTCATCTGTGCCTTCAGTGTGAGTGTAGACCCTGCACTCTTCTCAGGTATCTGTTTATCCCCACATGGTTAATAAATCTCAGAAAAACAATCTATACAGAACACAGCCACATATTTGGTCTGTATATTTTATAATGGATCCCAAGGTTTTCCCAACAGCACAGAAGAGGACGTGATCAAAATCATGGCAAAGATCCCCTGTAAGGAAGATGTAATCTTCAGGAACAGCTCTTTCCGCAAAGCAGTGTCTCGTTACGTTCGCTGCTATTCACAAGTAAGGTGTCACACCTTCAGCATCAGCATGCACCCGCTTAGAATAGGCTTCAGAACATCTTTGTACCTCTGTGATGGGGAATTCTGTGTACGCAGTGTTTCGCAGCTTTTGTTGAGTTACATGAGAAGCACGTTGTTGTCACGTTCATATCACAAGCGTGTTCAATCCTGTTGAACCGGTTTTCATCCCAGATGTACAAGTACAGAGCAGCAGAATGCACATTAGCATCTAACCAGAAGTGCAATTAGAGGTACAGATATTATTATTGTTGTTGGTGCTGTTGTTGTTGTTTAACAGTATATACAGTATAGAAATAAACAGTATACACAGATTAGACAAGTATGGTCAATTTACATTTGAGACTATTCACCGGCAGAGCTATACATGTGGCCTTTTGAGTAATATTCACCTATTATCCAGATGGATTTGTACATTAATTGTAAGTAGGCTATATGCAAGAACTATAAACATAACAAGGAGATGTTCGAAGGATAAATCAGGCAATTCAATATACAGATGAAATAAACATTAAATAGCGTGCAAGTAATAAACAAAAGGAGCCACCTAAAGTTACTAAACTAGTGTGTCTAAGGAAGGTTGTAAACGTTGTGCTCCAAAAAATTAAAAACAAAGATACAATACATGCTTTATCAATGCATATCAGAGTACAGGCTGCATATAAGGTATCTGAGATGGATTGAGTCCTTCATTAAAATTACCATCGTCATAGCTGATTGAGCTTTTATAAGGCGTTTGCATGCACACACAGCGTATGTGGGTGTGCCAGGAGCTGACCTTTCAGTCCTTGCACCACCTTTTTATGCCTAAATATCCTCTTCATGTTCAGGCAATTGGCTGGTCTATCCTTCTCTTCCTGATTGTACTGGGATCACTTGGACGTTTCATCAAGCCTTGTTTTGACGACAATGCCAGCTTCCTGCAGACACGTTACTGGAGCAACTACCTCGACATGGAGCAGAAGCTCTTTGACGAAACTTGCGTACTGCATGCACGTGACTTTGCCCAGAAATGTGTGGTTCAGTTCTTTGAGGACATCAGGGAGGACACCATCATCCTTCTACCCCATCCATCCCTCATCACAGGTTCCAAAGACGAGTGGGAGGGTGGAGAAGAGGAGAGACTCCACGGGATAACGAAACAGGAGCAGATGGACCACCTTTTCAACAAGTGGTACTTCCATAGACCCGAACTTGACGTAACCAGGACTGCCAAGAGACCCAGGACGTGTGTTGCCTGATATCCAGGACACACAGTGTTGTGTAGTTCCAACTCTCCAGGCAATTAAAGCACCATATCACTGGTGTTCCTGTTATGCTCTGCTGCTTCACATAAGTAGACTGTAGTGATAGTCAATTTCACACTGTTGGTTATGAAACTAAGTGCAAGCAGTTGAGTCTCTATACCTTTTTTTATTATAGTCCAAACTAAAATCTGCAGCATCATCATTAGATTATATGCCAAGTATTTAAACAATATCTGGGGCTAACAATACCAAATTGTTTTAAGTATTAAGTATTTTTTAAGTATTTTGAGATGATAAGAAAAAAAGTTCCCCCATACAAACAAACCAGGATGCTGAATCATTTGAATATGTTTGAATCTGGGCTGCAGGCCTGCTTGTTACCATGCAACTGAGCAACACAAACTGATGGAAACATGCAAATTGATGAACAAAACACACACACACACTAATGTTTCTGCTTATGTTTGTTTACTTAGCTTTAAACCATGAATAATTAACACAGTTTGATAGCTGAGCTGGAAGCAGCTCTAGGAGGAGAGGAGGTATTCAGAGAATAGAAGAGTCTTGAGTTGTTTTTTGAAAGTTGTGAGAGACTCAGCTGATCTGAGAGAGCTTGGAAGTTAATTCCACCACTGCTGGGTGACAGAGGACCTCAGACCCCTTAGAGTTCTCAGAACCAGGTGTGTTTCATTTGCTGAACGAGGGGAGCGAGATGGAGCGTAGACCTGGATGAGAGGGTTCAGGTATTCAGGAGCTGACTTCATAATGGTTCTGAAAGCTAGATGCAAGGATTTGAATTTAATGCGGGCAGAAAGAGGACGCCAATGTGGAGAGATGAGCAGAGGAGCGACAAGAGTTCTTTTTGGTTGGTTGAAGACCAGACGAGATGCTGCGTTCTGGGTCATCTGCAGTGGTTTGATGGTGCATGAAGGGAGGCCGGCCAGTAGGGAGTTGCAGTAGTCGATGCGAGAAATGATGAGTGCCTGTACCACGAGTTGAGCAGTGTGCTCAGACAGGTAGGACCTGATCTTCCCAATGTTCCTAGAGTTTATCTGGTAAAGGCCCCAATTAGGTGTGGAATGGCTCAAGAGTTTGAGCCAAGAGATGCCCCCACATCATCAATGTATGAAAAGCACTGGTAGTAATGGACACTATATTTAGGAATATTTTATGTTGCCTAAACATATATAAGTGAGATTTTAACACTGAGGCTTTTATTTCTAATAAAATGTGTTTATTATTCAAACAAGCCAATGGTTGTTCCTTCAACAAATCATCACTGGCTGAGGTAACACATCATACTAACCAAATGTAAGTGTAGGGCATGGCACTTGATTTCAAACACACAAAAGTATGACATACTTTCAGTTCCTCTCTAGGCTCTTTGAGCTCAATGTTTTGGTTTTCCAACCTGCAACAGTTTTAATTTACTCTGCCCAAGTAACTCTTTGTTTGCTCTGTACACAATGCTCAGACCTTTTAGCGTATCTTTCTTCAATTGTAAATGGTTCACTAGTGGTAAAAAAAATGCAGTGATTTCCTTCACACCGTGGTTATACTTTCCTGAACACACCCTTTACTGCTCCTCCTTCATGCATTTTCTTGACCTTATAACATTTTTTATTGTGGTGGTTACGTTCTCACATGGAAGAGGACTGCACTGCATGCCACCTGTGAGTGAACTGCAGAATGGGTGGTAATAAAAATGTGATTTCATTTAATTTTTGAAAAAAAGAATGTTGATAATCTGATGAACATGTTAGTTCTTCAGAGAGACAGACTCTCACAAACAAAACACTTTCAGTGTGAGTCAATAACTAGAGTCTGAATTGTCTTCTTTTACTTGCTGGTCTGGGATAAGCCCATGAAAATAATGGTTACTGATGAACACTCTTCTTTTATGTTCAATGAGTAGTAGATAACGGTTTATTCCTCCCCCAGGGGGGCAACACACATGGAGGAGAATGAAATGTGCAAAATTATGCATAGGAAAAATCAAACAATTAAAAAATATATATACACAAAAGAAATAGTACAGCTTGTGCAGAAATTGTAAGAATTTAAACACACATCGTCATCATCCTAATGCTTTGTGTCAAACACATGGACAGCTCTGCATGCCTGGGCTTGGCTCCGCCCCCCTCAGTTAAAGAATGAATCTCGTTTCCCTCCTTCACTGTCTATAAAGCATTTATTTTTTCTAGAGGTTTCAAACAGGTACATTTAATTCTGTACATTCTTTCAATACATTTTATTCTTTACATGAAAGATAAACACTAAATCTAATGACATCCCAGTCCAGAAAGAAGCACTTCCAACTACGAAAAATCAAACAAATAAAATGTTTCAGTGCTGGTGCGTTACTTCTTAACGCCCTCCAGATGTCTCTGTTCAATGCAGATCAATGGTGAGGGTTACTAAGCGGGCAGAGATATTCGATCGCGCCCCTCACTTTTTCACTGAGGATGCGTTAAGGTCCCAGCTTCTGATGAACATTCCCAGCCAGCTGGTGGCGCTAATGCTCTACGTGGTTGTTTTTGTCAACCGCCAAAAGCGCCCAGAGGAAGTAGAGGGAGTTTGATTCTGGCGGGCTGATTCAAGGCGAATGCAAAATGGATTTGATTTCTGCGCTGCAGTTTCTACAGCTACATGAGATTCCAGCAGGTAAGCCTGAACTATCCACCGTGGGCAGCTTCTCCTTATCGGTCGCTGGCGGTGCGCTGTTGTTCGCTTTGGGTGCTAACGTCACTGTTTCCATACTGGAAGCAGCGTATTGACACAGCGCGTCAGGAAGGACCGCCTGCCCTGGTGATTCTGAACCAGTGAACACTTTACTGGTTATATGCGTTTCAACATATCGCGACACATTACACGCTATTCGATTCCGGCCACAGATTCGCCGTAATACGCTTTGGTGTGGGATGACGAACACACATGAACATACATTTTCTAGAGACTCACAACTTTTTAAAAGAAGGCGCACTCTAAATACGGAGGCATTGAAATAATAAACGTATGAGAAATGTAAATAAAATGTAATAAATATCAAATGCAAGTGACAAGGCGTCAGTGCCTTCAGTCCTGCGGTGGTTGTTAAATTGGTATGTGTGTGTGCACGTGTTTAAAATGAAATACAAGACAGACATGGATCTCGAAGCAGTCCTTCGACAGACAGCTCTGACAAAACAGGAAGTTAGTAGAAACGCATCGATTAAATGTTGAATATCATTTCGTGACACTTACACATTTGTTCCGTTGACAAAACACTGGACACAGGTCAGACAATGCACAAACAATAAACAGGACTTTCATTAGAGAAACAAGTGAAAACTAAGTATAGTTGCCAGATCCAGTATCCAGATGTCCTTGCTTAAAACCATGTCAATTAACAGTAGCAGGGAGTGGAGGATTAGATTTTAAGATTAGATTTAAATTTTCAAATCAAATGAAGGCATGTTTGTTTACTCACAAAAACACTGCATGGTCTTTCTTCTTGTTGATGTGAAGGATAGTGTCACCACTAACGGGTGTCTGCAGCATCTGTCTGTGTTGTCCGTGTTGTGTTAGTCACCAGATAAGACTGATGTTTCCTTAGGCAACAAATAGGGTGAACAAGGTTTATTCAGATCGAGTGGGGGGCATATTTCGAGTGGGTGCCATGACATTATGTGAGGAATTGTCATTATATGCTCATTTTCACTGTAGTGGCTTGTATAAATATTCTAAGTAAATTGCTGTGGCATAGGATGTTTGTTAAAATCATTTTTTAAGATAAGAAAAGAGAAAATAGATTTTAAAAATGTATTGTATGTAATGTAATGTATTTCTATTTATGCCAGCTGGGGTTCGTAGTGCAATGCAACTAAGAAAAAGTTTCAAAAAAAGAAATTGAAGTTTAGTCTTAGAAACTAAGCCAAATTGGCAACCAAACAACCAGAAATGTCCCAGAGGAGATAAAGATTTGCTTTAAATGAACAGCATCAGAAAAAAACTGCTAACAATGACCACTGTTTCACAGGTCACAGGGTCTCTTCCCTTCATTGCGTCATGTAGTTCTCCAGTCTAAATATGTTCTATGAGCTCCTTCCTGCTGTGCTATCTGCCTCTTTGATCCTCTCATCTCCTCTGCTCTGCCCTGAAATTCTCCATTCCTGCCTCAATTAGACGACTTAAACTCACACTGTGGAGAGTGGTGAGGCCTCTGGGAGTTGTATCATGTGCATAGTGTGGCATGGAAGTGAATCTTGAATGGGATTGTCGCTACATCTACCTCTGCTACATGGCTCCTTGTGAGACCATAATATTGACTGATAAAAGAAAGAAAAACAATGGCAATATTGTCCAATAGCGCCCAGCCCTGGCTCCACCTAAGGTTAATTTCAAAAAAGGTTATTAACTCACTGGATTTTGGTGTCCAAAAGTCAAGGTTACTGTGGTCTAACAAAGTATCTTGTGTTTTTCCTGTTCATGATATTTTAAGATTAGTCTGAGAGAATGTCTTCAAATTTGGTTCACCGTGGTTACTTTAGTTTCCATCTTCATCCATGCATAATACACTGATATAATTTGATGAATTAATCACCAGGAATAAATTATCACCTTTTTTTTTTATTTCAGTCTGGGTGGATGATGTTTGGGACTCAGAATTCACAGAGAGAAAACCACTGGACAACGCCATAGAAGAGCAACTGATAGCCAGTGGAGATGAGGCCTTCCGAAACCTCTATGAATGTTTGCTGACTCATGCTGCTGACCAGCAGTCTGTCAGCAGGGTTAGCACTTCACAGGTGAAACTGATCTGTCTTCTCCACAGAGCTCGAATGTGTGTTTCATTAAAATTGCATGTACATAACTTTTTCTCATTTTGCTAATGATTCTGTTAGTTTCTAGGTGGGCAGAATCTCACTAATTCTTACAGATGCACAGAATGATTAAGCAGGAAAATTGACATGATGAATGCATTGTCGATTTGAAAGAGGGAATTCTGAAGAATCACAAATCTGAATCTGGTTTTATTGCCAAGCACACCACACCTTGATTGTGGTGAAATTGTGCAGTGTATATAAACAAAATATATTGACTATAAGCACCAGGGGAGGAGTGTGCTCATGATTTAAAGATCCATGATCAATTCTTCATTCAAATGTCAAAAAAGACATCTCCATTTTTACTTTATTTACCTCTGTTCTCTACTTATCCAACCAGAGAAACCCCAAATTCTCAGTTTGAGTCTTGATTGTTTTTTATGCATGTCTTATTTCCTACCCTCACCTACAAAGAAAGCAGAGGACAAATAGTTTCAATAGTAATGTTGTTCTTTCAAACATCAACGGTCTTGCCAACAATTTACAACAATTTCAAAATCCCTCTAAAATATATGGACAACATTTTCAAGGTCCAGTGTTTGTGTTTCCGGGCACATTTAATTCAATCACAGTCGTGCAGAGCCTAGTGGACCTATTACTATTGGCAGGAAAGCTACTACTGGCCAGAGAACCAGTGAAGATTTGGGAACCCAACAGCCTTTCCTGCTTGAGGTTCCCTTGATTGCAACATTTCAGTACAGTACTTTGCTGACCTCCCACCTGCAGTGTGTACAGTCACAATATGTTCCCACAGTGATGCATAAACTGGCTTCATTTTGATTTTGGCTTGAATAAATGAATGCATTTTGGAATATGCATTTTCTATTGTCTCTACAGTATGAGGTACCAACTTAAGTGCTGAATTGATCTCATGTTGCATTGCAGAATATCTGGGTGATTCTGGTGGAGAATGGACTGTCAGTCAAGACTCTGGTGGCTGTGCTGTCCTACTTTGTCCTAGCAGGAAAAGACAAAGGGGCAGATACCCAACAGCGAGTCAACAGCCTGCATGCTGCGTCACTCTACCTTCTGCTGCTGGGAATCCCAGGTGAAACCAATCAGAGAAATCCAGAAATTCTTGACTATGTCTGCATGACAGCCTTTTGCATTGAATGGCCCCTAATCTTCTGTAATGGCTCCACAGTCGTTACTTAGGACTTGGGTTGGATGACATGCTGTACTTTCAGTCAAGCCAACAATTGTTGCTGGATTGAATTCTGAGTCTGTGTTTGCAAACACAAAAGTTTTTCACTTATCTGCACAGGCATATATATATATATATATATATGTGTATATATGTGTGTATGTATATATGTGTATATATGTGTGTATATATATATATGTATGTATATATGTATATGTATGTATATGTGTATATATGTATATGTGTGTATATATGTATATATATATGTATATGTATGTATGTATGTATGTATGTATGTATGTATGTATGTATGTATATATGTATATGTATGTATGTATGTATATATATATATATATATATATATATATATATATATGTGTGTGTGTGTGTGTCTGTGTGTCTGTGTGTGTGTGTACATGTGTGATTTATTAGGGAAAATACACTGAAAACGCAACGGTCCTATTGAAACAGATGAGATTTAATATCTCTATCGTTATATTCAGATAATATAATATATAATTCAGATTAGTCTTTTGGGGGGCTTAAAAATACTCAAACCTATTGTGTGAACATGACATTGGGGAAAAAAATAAATAAATCGTGCCCACAAAATATTAATTCTTTCGTACTAAATTGTTCCCAAAATATAATATTGTAGTGTCTGACTGGACTTCATTCAATCTAAATGAATTCATCTATTTATTTTTCTTGGTGAAAGTCCCACAATCTGTCTGTGGCAAAAAGATTTATTATAACTCATCTGAGCATTTGTGACAACCTGCTGTGAACTGAACCATTTGTTTGACCTTCACTCGAGGAGACAAAGTCCAAGTTAACACTACTGTGCACTATCCCATCAGCACCTACATAAAAACCTATGGTCAGAGAGGTGGTCCGAACTGCTCTGTGAGTCCAAAGTAGGTCACGGTCAGAGCACCACCAACAGCTTGACAAATTACCTTCAGTCACCTACTGATCAGCGTGAAAATGAAAATGTACATGGTCCATTTGGCACCAGAGCCTCGACCTAAACAGATCTATTAGTCTCTATATATTGATGTGGCCACGTTCTGTCAACATTTTACAAATCTGACATTAATCCACTTAAAATTTTAACCTTGTGGACTGTGATGTGTGATTAGTAAGAGGTTGCAGGAAGTGAAGTGTTGATCGTCTTTGAGGTGTGCGATTTTGCATGTGCTCAGGCCCATGCAAGTGCTACTTGGCTGTCCTACTCCTTACAAAGTTTTTTTTTTAACTACTATTCTGATACAATAAACATTGGGTAACAAGGTGAAATTTCTTTAAAAATATATTTTTTTCTTTGGAATAAGTACAGTATAACCTGCTCAGTTTTTGCAGATGTGCTTGTGTTAATTTCACATAGTATCATGCTTGTTGACAGATTTTGATTTGTCATTGCAATAGAAAATTGCCCTGGAGCAAAATATGAGTTGTCACATCACTTCTTCTGGTTAAAAAAAAAAAGGTGAATCAGTTTAATTTGACTGAAGCATTTTGGGTTTTACTCGAGGTTAAACTTTTAGTACAGCAAATCTTGCTTTGTAAAACATGCCCCTGGTTGAGATGAGGAATGTTAAAATATGTCCCAAATATCACAAATTGACTAGTTTTGAAAAACCGAGTGCTGTACAACTGTACATTCTGTGTTTGTGGGCTGCTTTTTATACCACCTCCTATCTGTGTTTCCAGGTAGCATTGCCAACAAAGTTTTCCATGAGGTTTTAATGGACACATGCTTTGACTTGAGCTGTCACTGCTGGCCTCAGGACTCTGGAAAAAAGCGCAAGAGAGATGGCCTGAAGACTTCTCAGGCAGAGGGCAAACGTTCCAAACTGCAGCAGAAAGGCACTCAAGATGTATGAACCTTTGATAGAAATCAGGTGATCATTTAGTCGAGGCAACTGGACTTCTCTCTTTGTTGAAGACGTTTCGTCCTTCATCCTTCATCCGATGTGAACATCAGAGTCCTTAAAAGAGTGTCCCTTTTCCTTAGTGTGTATGTAAACTGCTGACTGAGGTCCTGTTGTTGCATGTCTTCTGTGCTGGTACATGCATTTGTGGAGTGGTTGTGTGGTTTCTCCAATGTACAGATCCGGGCATTCTTCACTGCACTGCACTGCATAAACCACATTATTGAGTTTTTCTTTTGGGGTCTCTGTCTGAGGGAACACCCTCACCCTCACTGGTTCACCCCAGTGCAGTGAAGAATGCCTGGATCTCTCTTTTAAGGACTCTGATGTTCACATCCTGGACAAGGAGGATAGGTGGTTTGAGAGAGGAGTAAAGGAGGCCATCTACACTCACTTGGAAAGGCCAACACTGAACAGAGGAGGAGGACTGCGTCACCGTCTGTCTACTACATACCACCCTGCCTTGAGATCTCATCCCAGGAAGTTTAGCTGCTCATCTACACCACAGCAGCAGCTAACATCCTCTGGACACTGTGAGCATGAGGACCCATTCACCCCCAGTCTTTCACACATTGGCTCAGGTGAATGAGTCATGTGACAATTTGTCACATGATGAGAGGAGTGGTCTACACCTCACCACACCTCTACCACATGTGTTAATGGCCCACTCATGTGACTTATAGTCTCATAACGAGGGGAATGACCGATACTCACAGCTCCACCTCCATATGGAGATATATCTCCTGGTTTTTCCCAGCCTAAACCAGAACTGAAGAAGCCCTTCGGATGAAGGATGAAACGTCTTCAACAAAGAAAGAAGTCCAGTTGCCTCGACTAAATGATCATCTGATACCAAGACCTGGATGAATGAGAATCTCCACAGATGTATTACCTTTGATAGAAACCACTCAAACCAATAAGACCAACATTTGAAAGTTTATATGAATGAATTACACTTATGAAACAGAGTAAAAAAGGAGGTAAATAAAGGTCTCAGTCACATTTGAAGAAAATAATGCCATTTCTATGTCTATGTCATAGGATCTTTTTTAAAAGATAATTTATTTTCATGGACCCCGTGCAACTCCATCACTGACCACTAGAGGGGCCCCAGTTGAGAATCACTTTTAAGTTATGGATTAGCTACATTTGTTTCATTGCATTGATCTTATGCAGATGTACTGAATGCACATGTATTATAATGTAATTGAATATTTGGAAATGATTCATCTTAATCTACCCTCAGATGGAGGTGGATGAGGAGGAGGAGGAGGAGGAGGAAGAGCGTTCTTTCTCTGGTATGGACTTGTCTAAGATCAGAGAGGGTGTATTTCTTCTCATTCAAAGCCTCCTCAGATTCCTGCAGACATTTCCTCTCAAAGACCGACCACAAACTGCCAGCAACTGCACACAGGTAACGATCCATCTATTTCATTGTGTTTGTTTTTTTTAGTTTGAGAGCAAGATTCTTCATTTATTTCATGTTCAGTGTAACAATTCTACGATTTTGGTGCAATTAAATACACTAAGCAGCAGAATGCCTGTTGTATTGTTGACAAATCAAATTGTTCTTCCCCCTTCTTAGGTGTTTGATTTAATTATGGCTGTGTGTTCCCAACCTCCACAGAATTTTTGTTTTTATTCCAAAAGTTTAGAATGAAGGAAAGGTAATTAAGGTGGGGAGCACATGGATTCTTACAGACAAAACACTCACAAAATCGAATCATAACAATCGGCAATCAAACTGAAAGAATATTCTCTTGAATTAAGAAAAAAACATTGTTATTTTACTTTGCAGATTTTCAGTAAGCTGCTTTACTTTGAGCCGGTTGTTGGACATCTGAACTTTGCTGCTGTACAGTGAGTTTCCTGCCATCTTGCTCTGTCATTCTAAAGAAGATATCAGGGATATGAAAGAGGAGTAATTGGTAATTGTGTTATTTCTACATAGAGATATCAGCAAGCTGAGGAGCGTTCCTGCGATGGCGTTCTATGGCTTGGAGCTGCTCTGTTCACCAAAACACGGAAACCAAAAAGAGGTACAAATCTAACAGAAAGGTACTTTACTCATCCCAGAGGGAAATTCAGTGTCATTCAGTATTTCAGTAATACAACATTATAGTGGGGGCCACAACCTGGCTAACATATCCCACTAAACATCAGATTCAAGCTGCAAAAAATGCAAGATTTAGAATGTACTTTGCCATAGTTTATCAAACAAAAGTTCCTACATTGATAATTGTTAACAACTGGGATGTTGATGTTAAAGAGCAGAGCAGTCAGTACTGCAACAGGGCTATAAACAAGCCATGACCACAGATGAACCTACATGACCTTAACCCTGAAGACAGAAAATTAGAGCATATCTGTACCCAATACCTGTTCTACAAAGTGAGCTCAACATAAATAACAATCAAGTTATATTTTATTAACCTTATCTGCAAATCACATTTGGCTCATTCAGAAAACTAAGGAAAAACCTTTAACCTCTGTGCAGAAACTCTAGAGAGCCATAGTGATTTATCTCCCAGGAGAGACGTGTAACTGAATACTAAATTGAAACATTTACTCTATGGGTATCTAGTGAGTTAAAAACACAGCTAGTTGAAGTCGGTAGCCTTGCTTCATATTCCAGGACAGTGCTCTATAAAACTATTCATGTAATACAATGCACAACTCTGAGGTTAAGTTGAGAAATGGTAAATGGTCCATTCACCCCGTCATTCATGCCACAGTACACGGTGGCATGCAGAATGGGGTTACAATTATTGACGCCACAAATGCTTCAGAAGTGAACCATAAAATATGAAACATGATTCGTGCAGTTGGTCAAAATGGCTCAGTCTATGTGGCATGACAGATATCAGTGTTTCTAACGTTTCTAATGGAAACATGTCTGTTGTTCAGTCCTTGCGTAGGGTTTTCCACTGCCTTCTCTACGTGATTCTGATGATGAATAAAGGCAATCGAGGCAAGCCCTCCCTCCTCGTACTCAGCCAGGCCATCCTCTACACCCGGGACCTTGCCATACATTTTGTTTGGTAAATAGCTGTGTTTAATCTTAAGTCAATCCAAACATGAAAATTAACTTTCTAAATTGCATATAGTGATATTGTTCATAAGTGATGCATTGTGGCATACATTTGCAGTTTTCTGGTCTCATTAATCCACATTGGCAAATGAGTTGTTATGAGAGAAACAGTGTTATTTAAAATCAATGTTAAAATTGCAAGCTTGAGTGAAATTTCAAAAGTCATGATGAGGACCTGTCCAGACATTGCTTAATTTGTCTGTCTAATCTGGAAAATGTTAAAAAATATTTTGATGTTAAATTTTGAAATAATGTATCACCATTTAAAAAAAAAAAAAAAAAAATCTACCAGTGCATGATTTCTTCATGATAAGAAGTGCAGTGGTTAGCACTGCGGCCTCACAATAAGAATGTTCAGTCCTGTTTCCTCCAGGTCCTCTGGTTTGCCCCCACAGTCCAAAGACATGCATCAATTTAAACTGCCTGTGATTAACTGGAGACCTCGCCTCTCACCCAATGACAGCTGAATCCCAGCTGAAGCACCAGCACTGTTGAAGATGAATGACTGAAAAATCTGTATACATAGTATATAAAAAAGGAATGCTTCACTTGGTCTTTGTTAGCTATTTAGGGAATGTCAGACTGTTAAATTGCAAACATATCACGAATGAATATATGAATTGTCTTTGTAGTCATCTTGTGGGTGAGCTAAAACAGCTGGCGTTACCTATCCTGCACATCCTCCTGCAGCATATCTGCATCCAGGTGACTCATCAAGGAAATTCATGCTTGCCATAATAAGAAAAAGGTCATGTTAAGTTCTGAGCCTTTTACTGCTGTGGTCATTAGATGGTGGAAAAGAGTGAGTTCAGAAGCCACGGAGCCCAGGCTGTGGGTATGCTGACATCTGAGATGACAAGCACTGACTATGCCTGCTTTGTCAAGTGGCTCTTCAAACTTTCCAGACACTCAAAGGTAATGTATCCAGTCACAGACTGTATCCGGAGATGGACAACGTAAGTCTGTATTCTGTCATTAGTGTTAACTTGTACTTATCAGGTCATTTTTGGATTGAACGTGTTATTTTGGCATGATTTGTATCTCCTACTACCGCCGATAGAGTTCAGATCTTTACTGTGTGAAGTTGTATCTTCTTCAGTCTACCTTAAATTTACATATACAACCAGTTTGTGTCAATAATAATCAGAGCGTCCTCAAGTTGTGACAGGAAGAATGTTTTGAACTGTGACATGCTAAACTTTTTTTTTTTTTTTTTTAGTAGAAGAAAACTAAATTAGCTAAATCAAAAGCAGTAAATCATCCTAAACAAGATATCTCAGGGTGTGACAACATTTTCAGTACCAGCTAGATGCCATAGACTGGGTGCAGTATGTATTACATGCACAGTCATGACTTCTGAATAATCATGTTTTAGTCATGTCTTATTTTCATTCAATGTCTAAATAAAACTTCAAAATTAATCATAGTATTACAGTTAAAGATTAGCTCTCACAAAATCTTCTCTTTTGCAACTAGGTTGTTACTTTTTAATATGCCCCCTGTGTTTTGTCCAGATTTTAATTTAATTCTTTTATTAATTACTAGGTGATAGCATTTGCCCCATATAGTATTCCTAGTTTAACAGTGTTGACAGAGTTGATAGTTTGTGATAGTTTTTCAACAAACCTTTTAATGAGAAACCTTGTGCCCAGATGGTGTGCCGACTCTTCTGTGTGGATGTGGTAATGGTGCTGCTAGAGCAGCCGGAGAAGAGCCCGGGGGATTGTCTGGACCCGCACCATGCCTGCTTCCTGTCGCACAAATTTCTGATTCAGGACATGCTGTTTGCACAGCAAATGGATGAATCTCCCACTGTCCAAGGTCATGCCATTTCCTGCCTCGCCCAGTGTCTGGAGCTGCCTTCGCTCAATGTCACCCAGGCTGTCCACAACCTCTTCTCTGCCAGTAAGAACAACACAAAACACCAAATTTCATATCTGAATAATCATGGCTAGGCTTGGGTCTAAGGGTGAATTCCAATTCCTATCTTAACCCCCAATCTCAAAAATGTGTGCTCCTGCAAAGTGCGAGTGCTGTCCCGATTCTCAGAATGTTAAGTTGAGGGGCTAGTTTGAGGGCTGCAAATACTGAGATTCTCTGACACCTCTGTTAATGGAGATAGAAATAATATGAAAACCATTGTATTATCTTAGTTTAGGCCCATTTTATGGATTATTTACCTCATTGTTGCATAACATTTATTTTACGATCTTTTGTCTATCGTGGTTGGTGCGGACAAACCATGTTGCTATTGTCTAAGTTAGTTAACGTTACAAAATGGTAATTTTTCTCGGTGGTAAGGTAGTTGTTTTATCAAGATAACAGCCTGTGTAACATATTTGTGTCGATAATGGTTTAAGATGTTTCTCTCATAACAAGCATTGTTGCTGATCCTGTAAATGCTTCCTCCTCCTCCTCCTTCTGAATTGACAGACTGAACACCGCTTTGGTGTAATGCTGCCCCCCACAGTCTGAGGACGTATCTGCATTTAAGGGGAGTCCCATTTCTAAGTTACAAAATAGCTCTGAACACTTGGTTTTGAAGGCTCCTAAGATTGAGGGTTGAGCTTGAGGGTTTAGAGAGGAATTGGAATTCACCCTTAGTCTGGTACCTGTTTCAGACAAGTCTTTTTCTTTATGTATGATAGCATGGAGGATTATACTTAGATAGTGTGCAGATATATTTGGAGTGGTTGAAATGATTTTAGTAGAAACCCTAAATGTAATGTTTCTACTACTTTCTGTTAAGCTGGAACCCCGAGTTTGTTGGATGGTGAAACCACAGAAGGTACAGTTTTCCTTTACATCACTTTGCGTTCACATGGAGACCTCCCTCACCACAGAGATAGGATTGCTTGTTTTTTTTCTTGTTAGCTGACTTGTAAAGGTTAATTCAGGTTTGCTATAACTATAGTTGTATCTCTATAGTTTTGGCCAACCATACCAAATAGCTTAAGTATTTAACTCTAGAACATTTGCTACATGCATTGAGGACATTAGGGCTGCATTTAACAATTTGCAGGTTTATTAATCTTGATAATATTTTTATAAAAAAAGTTTACTAATTGGCTAAAACAACATCTTTCCAGCTATTTAAGTGACTTCTTTGTTGTATTGTACAAAGTTACATTTATATGCATAATAGATCTTTTATGTGTGTGTGTGTGTGTGTGTGTGTGTGTGTGTGTGTCAATGCGTCAATGCGTCAATGCCGTGGATCAGAGCAGTGCACACACAAAAGCAGTCAGCTTTAAAGGTCTTTTTAAAATTTCTGAATAGACGATGATCCAGAAGAGAGCAATTACTCCTCCACCAGCTCCACTGTCCTTGAACCGCATTAGTTTATGTTGAAGTGCGTCACGGCTCATGATTGTGTGTAATATTACACACAAGTTTATTGACATAAATAATGAAGACAGGGAGACAATCGGGGTTCAAATTTCACAAGCATTAACATAACAACTCACGTCCCGTTTATATTCGGGGCGACTGAATGAAAGATGACTGTGCCAGACCCCCCCCAATGCTGTTAGTCGGCTGCATTTGCGCTGCACATGATTTGAAAATTGATGGAATGAAAATGCTTCCTATTATCAAGGACAAATTCATCCTGTGATGGTATATTTATAGCAATATGTGTACAGTCAAAAGCTCTGATTACATTAGGGAAACCGGCTCTGGCTGCAAATTGTCCCACACAGTTGGCATGACCAGGACAGAATCCGCATTGCTCCTCTTCAATCTGAGGACCCTCCTTTCTAGCAACTTGGAGCAAAATTTTAGTAATAATTATTATTATGTCTTCTGTTAATTTACCAATCTTTGGACAATAAAGCAATTCTTATTCTGATTTTAAGGATCAACCTTTGCCTCAATGTTAACGTAGTTTGAGGAATAGTCACAAGTGTCACAAACAGTTTCTGAGCTTCTTTGAGCTGTATGTTGTGAAACAGATGCATCAAAATATAAAACAAGCAGGCAGCACTTTCAATATTGTCACAGGCCACTTTACAGGCACATCTGTTTGATTGCTTGTTAACAAACATACATCATCAGCTATTTAGTTGCAATAATTCTTAGTGACATCTGTTTGAAAGAAGCACAATCCAATATATATACGGTATCCTACTTGCTTGATAAAAAGTCAGGTGCATTTAATTAGCTATCCTAGATACCCATTGCACTGTAGCACACATTTATTTTGAAGTGTTGCGGTGTAGGTTTTTTTTAAACTGATGTGTTTTTGTTTTAGGTAGTGTAACTTCCAAGCAGAAAACCTACAATAGTATACCGTTCGCAACCGTGGAGATCAGCAGCACAGACAGCTTTGGCTGCAATGGTAAGACAAGCAAGTCCAAGTTTATTAATCAAAATGTTTTACATTATTCTTGTGATAATGCCTCTTTTCCATTAATTATTACACACTCAAAGTATGAGCTTGACTAAAGTTGATATATATATTTATTTTCAATGCAGCAAGAGAGAACACAAATCTTCTCCTGCAGCGTGTGAAAGATCCAAAGATTAACGTGAGGAAATCGGCACTGCAGGTACGTAGAACTGAGCTTAACATAGCATCATGTTTCAAATCAGTCACTAGTGTGTATTTTTGCACATTAGTGACTTTCTTTGCAGTCAGACAGTGTTGAAACAAGAGATGCACTAATGTCTCTGGTGCCTTCCCAGGCGATGGTCAGTCTCCTGAGATATGGTGTGATCCCCATGAGCTGCGAGAACTTGGCCTTGTTGTCAGAGCGTTGCAGAGACCCCGCTGTGTCTGTGAGGAAGAAGGCACTGCAGTGCATGGTTGAGCTACTTCTGGTGAGTCTCATCTAATGACACTGATAGAGCTTTTCCACCGAGCTGGTGCTAGTGCTATTTCCAGGCTAGTGCTTCGCAGTCCAAACCAGTATTATGAAAAGCTCCAGCGGTTATCGCTGCAGCAGTATAGGTGCAGAGTGTCGAGCAACTCCTGAATAAACTCAGAAAGTTGAAAAAGGGATGGCTACTTACGCAGTGACATACTGACATTTTACAGTGACGCAATGACATGGCTCCAACTCGGCTCCGTGCCGATGGAAAACCAAACTGGTTCTTGGAACGGGATTAGAACCAACTAAGCACTAGCACAGGTGGAATTGCCCTATGAGAGGGAGAGAACACAAAAAAATACTACAAAAAAATAACCATTTGCATACTGTCAACAGTCTAATGAGAAAGAAACATACATACTTCAGAAGGTTATTTGTCATTTAACGTTTTTCTTTTGGCCCTGACGACAAGGCTAAACCAGAATGCAGTATGGTTCAAAAAGCATGGCTGCAGGGTGTGGTGCCAGCTTTGGCAGATCCTGAGAGCTCAGTGCAGGACAAAGCAGTGGAGGCTCTGGATCAGCTCCTGCTCAGTCATGTCAAGCCATACTCTGCCAGCCACCACCTGGATGCCAGTAAGAGGCTGACCTGGGACCTCTTGTGCATGCTCTGTCACCAGTGCCAGAATCTCAGGTTGGATCAGCTTCATTCAGTCTAGTTTTTCTTGAGTGAATAGTAATACCTTGTCATTTTGTTGAATGCTATATAATAACAGCAGTCTTTCCAAAATTTGAAATAGCTTTAAAGCATTGCCATCTCACTGTTTGTATTTTTGTCCTGGGTCTCCAGCCCATATTTCAGCAGGGCTTTCACCATCTGGTCCAAACAGGACAAGTTCACACCAGCATTCATGAGCAATCTCATATCACACACAAAGGCAGAGCATGCTGATGGGGCCTGGTTATTTCTCTCCAAGGCTGTTGTTTCATCTCCCAATCTGCCTTATGAAAAGATCCTGGAAGCCTGGGACGACATGATCAGGTATGAGGAACAAATTAATTGATCTGAACTTGACGCTCATTTTTTTATTTTCTGGAAAGGATCACCTTACAGAACATCCATTTATTATGCATTTGTTTTTGTTCTTAGTTCGCGGGACGCAAATGTGACAACCTGCTGTCACATCCTGTGTGTGATAGGAAATATTGCTGCATTCTTGAACGAAGATACCAAGGACAGGATAGTTGGTAAGGAGTGTGGTATGATTTAATGCGAAAATGAAATGGAATCTGTTCCTTGAATTTGTTTTAATCTAATCTATCTCTCACCAGCTGATTTGATGTCTGCGTTGAAGACTTTCAGCTGGGCCCTAGAGGTGATCAGTGCTGCTGTGGAGACTCTTTATCTGCTTGGCCGTAGTGATGACATCAAAATGACTCAGGTTGGCAAACCTTCCTTCTTTAGTATCTTTTCTAATGTAGAATATAAAAAAATAATAATAAGATACATTTGTGTCAAAGAAGTTGAAACAATGCCTTGTTCTGGTGTGTGGGCAGAAAAAAGATCCTTTAAGAAGCTCCTGAACCTGCCCCTAAACGGATGAAGGGAAAGTATGAAGACTGAGGGTATCTTTGCTCATGCCCCTGGCAGAGGTAGCTAAGAAGCTCCCTGGTTGAAAGTTATCAGGAGTGGGTTTCATTTACCTGGTATGCCGAAGGCTCTGGATGTTGTTGGGCTGTTGAGTCTGACAAAGGTCTTCATTGTTGTAAACTGGTTGGGAACAGTATCTATGGAGTGACAGAACCATGGTAGTTCCCACTTTCAAACGGTTTAACTGAAGGGTGTGCGATAAGGAAGCTACAGTTGTTGTCTAGTATTCTGTGTACATATGTACGTATGCCCAGACAAACATATCTTGAACTGATATTCTAAATTAAATGTTTAGGTTTGTATTGTGTGAGCATTACAGTGTTTCACCTAGACTTCAGTCTCAGTGTTTATTGCTCGTCCTAAAATAAGCACAGGTCAGCAGGAGCATGGAAGTCCCTACTCCTCTTTTGTCACCAATAGAGGACAACACCTTAAGCTTGCAGTTTCTCTAGTATTATTATTTGCTTTCATTTCAGGCATTTCTCAGTCAACACGGTGGTGAGCTGGTGTCACTCTGTGAGGGTTATTTGTCATCAATCATCCTGAATGAGAATGGAGCTCAGAACCTCAACGAGGAGCTAATGGTAGGAACTAACTCTATGCTGCCTTTTCTTTCAGGTTAAGGTCAGGAATCAGTTGTTATCATTGCTATCATTGTTAAAGACTTAGGGTTATGATACCATTCAGTGGTGCTTCTGCTATTAAAAAAATGTTCTCTCTTCAAGGTTAAACATCTCCACACACTTGGTGTGGTGTCACTCCACTGCCCTGCTGAAGTTGGCAAAAGGACAGTGCTGCTTGTGGAGTCTGTCCTCACAGCACATTCCGACAAACTAAGAGGTATGAAGAATGGACATGAAAATGGATTTGTTATAACACAAATTCACACACACAAATTTGGCTTTTGGCCTATCCCTGTTATAGAAATGGGACAACACTACCCCTTTCCAGGTCATGCTCAAAATTGAGGGGTAGGACTTCATACAGACAGTAATACTCAAAAACTAAAACTGCAAGGCAAGATTCTTTCAAAAACGTACTTACTTAATTTTAATTTATTTTATTGTCGGACAGATCCATGTAGATAGATGGATTTATTTTAATGCAACAACCTTTTGCACAAATATTATTTAGGAGTGATTTCTTATGGGACTGCAAAAAGCTGTTTAGCAGGCTTGTTATCTTGTTGTGAGTTGACTGTCATCAACTCTAACATTGTGACACAGTTTCATGAAATAAATCGGAATCAAATGAATCATGTTATTTGATATAACTTAATAACATTGTTACTGAAAAGGAATATACTAGGAACACAAGATTAACTTAATTTAAAAAGCTGTCAAAGTCAGCCTGTCATTTGTGTTAAAGCACTG
Organism: Pseudorhombus dupliciocellatus; assembly: GCA_016785235.1. NCBI lineage: Eukaryota > Metazoa > Chordata > Actinopteri > Pleuronectiformes > Paralichthyidae > Pseudorhombus > Pseudorhombus dupliciocellatus. The sequence continues at coordinate 1,841,373 of JAFBJW010000022.1, forward strand.
TTGACTTCTCTCCCTGTGCTGCTGCGCTTGCAAGTCCTGTGACCAGTCAAATCGCAGCCTTTGTGTTTAGGAAATTGTGTTTTATCACATTGCTAGATTATTGCAAATGCAATTAATTGTTCTGCCCTATCAGCCACAGTCAATTTAAACAATATCTTTTACATTTCACACTGTATTGTACACACCTTGTGGAACTCAAATCTGTCTGTAATTCATGCCAGGGTTTGAAATGATGCCAAATTGCTGATAGCGAGCTATAGCAATTTATAGGGGGTAGCAGTCTAAGCAGGGACGCCCAGACCTCCCTCTCCCCAGACACTTCTTCCAGCTCCTCCGGGAGGACCCCAAGGCGTTCCCAGGCCAGCCGAGGGACATAGTCCCTCCAGCGTGTCCTGGGTCTTCCTCAGGGTCTCCTCCCGGTGGGACAGGCCTGAAACACCTCCCGAGAGAGGCGTCCAGGGGGCATCCTATTCAGATGCCCGAGCCACCTCAGCTGGCTTCTCTCGATGCGGAGGAGCAGCGGCTCTACTTCAAGTTCCTCCCGGGTGACAGAGCTCCTCACCCTATCTCTAAGGGAGCGCCCCACCACCCTGCGGAGAAATCCCATTTCGGCCGCTTGTATCTGGGATTTTATTCTTTCGGTCATGACCCAAAGTTCATGACCATAGGTGAGGATAGGAACGTAAATTGATCGGTAAATCGAGAGCTTTGCCTTTCGGCTCAGCTCCTTCTTCACCACAACAGACCGATACAATGACCGCATTACTGCGGCCGCCGCACCGATCCGCCTATCAAACCCACGCTCCATCCTTCCTTCACTCGTGAACAAGACCCCGAGATACTTAAACTTCTCCACCTGAGGCAGGAGCTGTCCATTCACCACAAGGGGGCAAGCCACCTTTTTCCGGTGGAGAACCATGGCCTCGGACTTGGAGGTGCTGATCCTCATCTCAGCAGCTTCACACTCCAATTGTTCATAAAGACAATGAACAGAACCGGTGACAAAGGACAGCCCTACCCGACATGCACAGGGAACAGGTCTGACTTACTGCCGGCAATGCGAACCAAACTCCTGCTCCTGTCGTACAGGGACCATACGGCCCTTAGCAGAGGACCTCCGACCCCATACTCCTGGAGCACCTCCCACAGAATACCACGAGGGACACGGTCAAAAGCCTTCTCCAGGTCCACAAAACACATGTGGACTGGTTGGGCAAACTCCCATGAGCCCTCAAGCACCCTATGGAGGGTATAGAGCTGGTCCAGTGTTCCACGGCCGGGACGGAAACCGCATTGTTCCTCTTGAATCTGAGGTTCGCCTATCGGCCGAATTCTCCTCTCCAGTACCCTGGAATAGACTTTTCCCGGGAGGCTGAGGAGTGTGATCCCCCGGTAGTTGGAACACACCCTCCGATCCCCCTTTTTAAAAAGAGGGATCACCACTGCCACTCCAAAGGTACTGTTCCCGACTTCCACGCGATGCTGCAAAGACGTGTCAACCATGACAGTCCTACAACATCCAGAGTCTTGAGGTACTCAGGGCGGATCTCATCCACCCCCGGAGCCTTGCCACCGGGCAGCTTCCGAACTACCTCAGTGACTTTGGCTAGGGTGATGAACGAGTCAACCTCTGAGTCCCCTGCCTCTGCTTCCTCTAGGGAAGGCGTGTCAGTAGGGTTGAGGAGATCCTCGAAGTACTCCTTCCACCGCCCGACGATGTCCCCAGTCGAGGTCAACAGCTCCCCACCCCCACCGAAAACAGTGTTAGTTGGGTGCTGCGTCCCCCTCCTGAGGCACCTGACAGTTTGCCAGAATTTCTTCGAGGCCGAGCGATAGTCATCCTCCATGGCCTCTCCAAACTCTTCCCAGGCTCGAGTTTTTGCTTCTGCCACTGCCCGAGCTGCTGTCCGCCTGGCCTGCCAGTACCCATCAGCTGCTTCAGGAGTCCCACGTGCCAACCAGGTGCGATAGGACTCCTTTTTCAGCTTTACGGCATCCCTTACTTCTGGTGTCCACCACCGGGTTCGGGGATTCCTGCTGTGACAGGCACCGGAGACCTTACGGCCACAGCTTCAAGCAGCTGCTTCCACAATGGAAGTGGAAAACATGGTCCATTCAGACTCCATGTCTCCAGCCTCTCTCGGGATCCGGTCAAAGGTCTTCCGGAGGTGGGAGTTGAAGGTCCTCCGGACAGGGGATTCCCAACAGACCCTCACGGTACACTTAGGTCTGCCAGGTCTGTCCCGCTTCCTTCCTGGCCATCGGACCCAACTCACCACCAGGTGGTGATCAGTTGACAGCTCTGCCCCTCTCTTCATCCGAGGACATATGGCCGGAGGTCAGATGAAACGACTACAAAGTCAATCATCGACCTCCTGCCTAGGGTGTCCTGGTGCCACGTGCACTGATGGACACCCTTATGCCTGAACATGGTGTTCGTTATGGACATACCATGACTAGCACAGAAGTCCAATAACAGAACACCGCTCGGGTTCAGATCGGGGAGGCCGTTCCTCCCAATCACGCCCCTCCCGGTGACACTGTCATTGCCCACATGAGTGTTGAAGACCCCCAACAGAACAATGGAGTACTCCTTCCAGGGACTCCAAGAAGGCCGGGTACTCTACACTGCTGTTCGGCCCAACAGTGAGAAACCTACCCCCCACCCGAAGGCGGAAGGAAACGACCCTCTCGTTCTGCGTGGAGAACTCCAGCACATGACGGCTGAGCTGGGGAGCTATGAGCAAGCCCACACCAGCTCGCCGCCTTTCACCGTGGGCAACTCCAGAGTAGTAGAGAGTCCAGCCTCTCTCAAGGAGTTGGGTTCCAGAGCCCAGACTGTGCGTGGAGGTGAGCCCGACTATTTCTAACTGGTATCGCGCTACCTCTCGCACAAGTTCAGGCTCCTTCCCTCCCAGCGAGGTGACATTCCATGTCCCCATGGCCAGGGTTGTTGTCCAGGGATTGGGCCGTCACCGAGGACCTGTTTGCCTTGGGAGACCCTACCAGGGACATTAAGTCCCAGACAACATAGCTCCTTGGATCATTTGGATTCTCAAACCCCTTCACCACGGTAAGGTGGCGGTTCAAGGAGAGGGAAATATTATATCACCCATCTAAATAAGGTTATAGAATTGTTTTTAAAGATACATAAAACAACAAAGAAAGCACAAAAAAGAAACATAATATAAAAAAAATAAAAAGCCTTTCCTGTAAAATGTGTTTTAAACCTTGATTTAAAAACAGGTACAGTGTTGACAAGATGAGTATTTGTGATATAAATATTCTTTGTTGATATAGATCTCGGCCTTAGACTTGAGCTCCAATGCAGATTATATTCTGAATTTAGTTATGAAGTTATAAAATATCATTTAACATCTAACATGAATCATTACAATTATATATTTGATCTCATCGCTACCATTTTTTTCAAGAATCTTGCACAATGCATAAATGAAGCTCTAGGCGTCATTCAACTGTTATATGGTTACATGGTTTACTGTACATGGCTGACTTTTCCTTTCTGCTGGTTATTGACAGAGTGCCAGGAGAACCTGCCAGCCTCGCTGCCTCTGTCCCAGTTCAGAGCCAACTCTTTCCCTTCTACAATCAAAGCCAATGCAGTCATCACATTAGGTAAACTGTCCTTTGCTCTCTGCTTATCTTACACTTTAAGTAACATGAGGTTCAGTGTATAAGATTGGGGAAAGGAATTTTAGGCAGAATATGAATATAAAGTAACAATAGTGATGTTTGTTTTCTACGGAGCTCCACATGACATGTGGGGGTAAACAAAGAATCGTAACCACAATGTAGCTATAATGTGCGCACAAAATACTAATTTGTTCATATGAAGTACTTATTTGTAGTCAAATCAGCCGACACTCAAATGAGTGCCCGCGTATTCAAGCTTTTATGGTAAATGCATTGAAATGATCTCGAAGGCATGAAATCACAATAAGGTCCATAATGTTTGCCAATGCTTGATGCATCTGAGTAAAGGACATCTCCTTTGCTGCAGTAATGTTACTGTTATTCTGTTTAGGTTCTGGGATTTCAAAATGCCTCATTCCTGACTAGACTGAACATTTTATTGCAAAATAACCTTCTCTCTGTTGTTGCTGTGTCATCATCAATATAATGTTCCTCCCCCTGTGGCAACTCTCTGTTTTAGGTAAACTGTGTCTCCAGAACGAGGAACTAGCCCACAAGTACTTGCCAGTATTTGCCAGGGAGCTGGAGGTTGGCACAGAAGTTGCTGTGCGCAACAATCTTGTGGTTATCATGTGTGATCTGTGTGTTCGATACACTACCACCGTGGATCATTACATTCCCAACATTTCTGCCTGCCTGAGAGATACTGAAGCTGTCGTCAGGGAGCACACTCTTATAACACTGACCAACCTGCTCCAGGTGAGAATTGTTAGAAATTCTTCTGTATATATTGGAAATGAAATGCTGGATTCACATGTAATGACTTTCAAAACTGTGCAGGCTTACTTTAATCAAGTACTGTTCTTCACACAATCTTTTGAACTAAGGCAATCTTAATTATTTGTTCCATTTTATTCCATGCCCCTAATAGCTGTCAGCTGAGCCAATGCAGTACATGTGTGTTCCACAGTCAGGACATACGTGCCATTGTTAATCTCTCTCTTGAGTTGTCGTTTGTGGCAACAGTGGTGTTTATTAGCTGTATCAGACTCTGACGGTTCACTACAGTTTTATTCATATAGTGTGGCAAGACGAGGAAGCGGGAGACGAAGTTGAACTTCAGTCTTTATTCGCGGAAGAGAACAGAGAGAGAGCACCTGTCCCCCACACGAACACCCAGAGGGAAAACCTAGGGTTAAAGTCAATACCTCCTCGGAGGTTTAATCAGTCTGCCGTAACGGCTATGCTGACCCTTGTCCGAAACTGTAGGGGAGAGAGAGGCAGAGGGAACATCAACAACAGAAGGCACAGGTTTTGAACACCCTGGGGGAAAAAACAACAGGAGCCTTTGAAGGGGGACGACCCCGACGGGGAACCCAGGCTGGTAGCACCTCTTCATTGGCCAACAAATGAGCTGGCTTCAGCCAGGGAAACCCGCTCCCTGCGCCCACCCATATCCAGCCCACCTCCAACGCTCTAAACGGGCCATCGCAAGGAGGCTGGAGGGGCGACCGGTGAGCATCATGACGCACAAAAACAAACTGAGCAGATGCAAATTCTGTAGGCACGAAAGACAGAGGTGAAAAGTGATGGATGGGCAGACACGGCCTCAGCAGCAGGCCGCGCGACTGGAAGTGGCAAAAACTCCCCGGGAACGTGGAGCGGCTGTGTACCAGCTCTGCAGGTGAAGCATCCAGGTCCTCCTTAGGAGCGGAACGCAACCCGAGCATCTATAAGCTCAGCGCACAACAACGCCTTAAGTGACCGGTGGAAACGTTCGCACAAACCGTTAGCCTGGGGATGATACGCCGTCGTACGATGCACCTGTGTGCGCGACCCAAGCCGGAAGGAATGCGCGTACGACGTTCGCAGATGCTGTGGAAGACAGAGGAACTGCCTCTGGCCACCTGGTTGTCCGATTAACCATTGTGAGTAAGTGAGTGAATTGAGAAAGGCTCCAACGGCACTCTGGTGTGTCTGTGAAGTTTCACGCGCTGACACACGCAGCCGCCCACTCCTTGACCTCTTTGTGAAGGCTAGCCCACACAAATTTGGAAGACACCAGCTTCACAGATGCCCGCACACCTGGGTAAGAGAGTGAATGAACCACATCAAAAACCCGACGCGGCCAAGCAACCGGCACAACTGGACGGGGACGGCCAGTAGAGACATCACAAAGGAGGGATGGCCCACCTTCTTCCACTACTGCCTCCTCCAGCTTGAGACCCGTGCCTGCGGCCTTAAGCGCGAGGATATCTGGATCCCCCAGTTGATCAGGAGCCATTTCAGAAAAATCAACCCCAAGAAGCACAGGGCACACCAACACCCGCGACAAGCAGTCAGCAACTGGGTTTGCTTTTCCTGCAACATGCTGGATGTCCGTCGTACATTCTGACACAGCCACTAGGTAGCAGTGCTGACGAGCAGACCACGGTCCCGTCACTTTCGCCATTGCAAATGTCAGAGGTTTGTGGTCGACAGGCTGTGAAAGGCTGGCCTTCCAACCGGAAACAGAAATGTCGCGTCGCCAGGTACAACACCAGCAGCTCCCAGTCAAACACGCTGTATTTGTGCTCACTGTCTCTCAAACCACAACTTAAAAACGCGAGAGGTTGCCACGCACCTTCAATGCGCTGTTCAACCACTGTGCCCACGGCCACATCCGACGTGTCGGTCATCAGAGCGAGAAACTGGGTATGCCAAGAGTGCGGCATTAGCAAGGGCAATCAATCGGGTCATTGGCCTTCTTTAACCTCAGAGCCCCGTAAAGTGGTTGAAGGAGCTGGGCTGCATGAGTTAGGAAGCGGTTGTAGAAATTGACCATTCCCAAAAATTCCTTCAGGGACTTGACAGAGGCTGGACGGGGAAAATCTTTGACAGCCTGCACCTTCGACGGCAAAGGAACCGCGCCCCGTGACGAAATGCGATGGTCCAAATAGTCAATTACAGACAAACTGGCACTTGGCTGTATTGACAATCAGACCATGTTCTTCAAGGTGCTGGAACACCTGCTTGAGGTGCGACAAATGCTCATCAGCCGATGAGCTGGCCACCAAAATGTAGTCCAGATAGACAAAAACAAACGTGAGGTCGCGTCGGACAGAGTCCATCAAACGCAGAAATGTTTGTGCGCTGCTCTTGAGTCCGAATGGCATCCTCAGGAACTCAAAAAGCCTGAATGATGTAATCACCGCGTCTTGGTCACGTCCTCTGCGCGCACGGGAACCTGATAATAGCCGCGCACCAAATCGACCTTAGAAAAAACTGTCATCCCCTCCAGACGCACTGAAAAGTCCTGCACATACGGAATAGGTTAACAGTCATGGTAATGTTATTGGGGTAGCGAAAGTCACCGCACGGCCCCGCTTTGGGCACCATATGGAGTGGCGACGCCCACGGGCTGTTGGAATGCCTCATGATCCCTAGGTGCTCCATAGTGGCAAACTCCTCCTTAGCTGTAGCCAATTAAACTGTGTGAAGACACCGCGCATGAAAACCGGCAGACCCGCAATGGCAATGAAGTGCTCCACGCCGTGTTTAGTAATCGCGGTTGAAAAAGTGGGTGTATTCAGCAAAGGAAAATCGGTCAATAAGCACTGATAAACATCCCCCGACGCCGCGAAACTAGCGTGTGTTAGGCCCGGTTTCCCCAGTCTGACACGGGAAAGTAGTGAAAGACACAGCATCAATTAACCAGCGGTTAGCAACATTGACTAGCAAACCATTGGTACATAGAAAATCTGCCCCGATAATTGGAACCGTAATGGAGGCTACAACAAAGTCACAAGTAAAATTGCGTCCATTGAAACACAAAGTTACAGACCTGGTTCCATAAGTGTCTATAGCCGTACCATTGGCTACACTCAAACGCAGGCTGTTGCCGCGAGCCGAGCGGCCAGTCTTTTCCGGAGGCAGGAGGCTCTTCTGTGAGCCGGAGTCCACCAGGAACAGTTTGCCTGAACAGGAGTCTTGAACAAACACCAGCTACCGAGCGCCGGCTCTGCCGTTTCCCGGAGCCTCGAATGCGCACGGAGGGACACAGTGGCGAGCCTTGGCACCGAACCGGTGGTGGAAGAAACACAGCTGTCCGTGTTGTCGTCGGGCGGAGACTCCGGCTGCAACCGCTGGAACGTCGTCTTCCACTTTCCTCCGTTACCTCGAACATGTTCTCTGACGGGGTCACCAATGTGGCAAGACGAGGAAGCGGGAGACGAAGTCAAAGTTCAGTCTTTATTCGCGGAGCAGAACAGAGAAGAGAGCAACTGTCCCCCACACGGGGAATATATATGCCCTTCAACTCGCCCCTACCCATAATCCCACTGGGTGGGAGAACACACCCCCAAGTGCCCGCCACAATAGCCCCAAATCCTTTTTTATATTGTACTGTTGTACAGCAACAGTATATCGGCCTCGCACAGGTACCAAAATGTTATGGTTATGCCCTTAAGTTTGGTAACCTTAAATAATGTGCTTGGTTTTAGTCAATAAATTCAACTATCTATAAACTATAAACTACCAATATGGAAGTCTGATTAATAATTAAATTAATAACTATAATCAAATTTACCACACTAATAGTTAACAAGATTTAAGGATATGGAGTTCTTTACAACGTAGAGGTTGGCAAGATTCACTTTCATACAATATTAATAAAGAGTCGTGTTTAAAAATAAACATTTATTAAGAACATAATAAAAGTAAACACACGGACTAGAAAGGGATATAAGTACTATGTACCGATGTGTAAGTGTGCGTGCGTGCGTGCGTGCGTGCGTGCGTGCGTGCGTGCGTGCGTGCGTGAGTGAGTGAGTGAGTGAAGATTCAAAATGACTGCTGGCCACAGAAAAGACAATGGGCCCCCTGGAGTGATGGGGACCATGTGACTGAGATCGCATGTGAGATAAGTGTGGAGATGACCGTGTGATGTGTTGGTGCTCAGGTTAAAGAAAGGAGTTAGATGCATGCACGGTGAAGAAACAGCATAACAGAACTAACATCGACTTTCGAATAACACGCTACCAAATATCACAGCTTCAGGTCAAACTTGAACATCAAATGAAAGGAAGATTCGGTTAACAGTTTTTAGCTTAGCCTAGTGTAATGCTAGAGCGATCGGTTCTTTATTTAGCCCAGCCGCATTAAAGTGATCAGTTCTTTGTTAGCCCAGTTGCGCTACCCGTCCATGGAAATGGAAGACGATCCTTTGGAGGTGCTGGTTGAAGTCCAGTGAAGTGGTTGCTTGGTTGGTGGTTCCTTTTGGTTGCGGGTCAGACCTTGTGTCGTGACCGGTCGTGCTGGAGTTCTCAGGCAGGCTCTCGCGTCGCTGCCTCTGGATGGTTTCAGCAGGCTACTTTGGGCCGGCCTCCATGGAGTTGAAGAACTTCTACCGACTGCTCCAGGAATGGAGAGGAGCGTGGAGTTGAAGAGTGGGCAGAGGTCCCTCTGAGGGAGAGAGCTTCCACAGGAGAACTACTGAGAGAGAGAGAGTGAGGAGGAGGAAGACCTCGGCTTTTATGGGCTTTGTGACCTCACAGGTCAAAGGACACACATTGACCAATAGTTGATGAAGTTTCCCCTCAGGACAGGGTTTGTCACCTCAGTTGGAAGGTTCTGGAAGCATTCCTTTGTCTTCCAGAGCAGGAGAAGCCATGTGGTCAGGCTTTATTTCACGCATGTAGGCCCAACTATGGTTTACAAATACCAAGGCCCAACAGTACATAGAAGGTCAACACCTTAAAAACATAGAGAAAACCATCAGTCCCCACAATGAGCAAGCACTTTGGGGATTGTAGAGAGGAATAACACTCTTGTGCTAGACTCAATGTGGGTGGTCATTGATTGAGTTGATGAATTAATTCCAATGTTAAACTTTGAGAAAACCTCAGTTGCTCAATTGCAACTCCAATTATAAAGCAAATAATGTGCGACTAATGATAAATTGTTCTCCATAAACTTGACAGATGTAGATAACAGTAACTCCAAAACTGCTGTAAAACATCATTTTCATTTTTGAGTATGTTTGTGTGTGCCTGGTTGTCTGCATTTGTTACAAAATGACAGGGCACAAAAGTAACAGGAGAAAATTGAATGATCAAGATGAGTATGAATTTGTTTGCAACTCATAGACTGTAAAGTGGGGTACACTTTGCTCCTGCAGGGTCATTCTGGACTGGTCTGTTGCAGTTTCAATACCATACACTTTATTGTCCCCGTAAGGAAATTTTTTTTTGGACTCAAAATTTGAGTCTAAAAACAATCATTTGAAATGATGTGGACACATGCCTCTATATTTGCAAACAAATTTACAAGTTAGATAGCTCAAAACATATGGAACTATGATAACTATAATTTGTTTTATTCTGTTGTTGCTCCAGTGTAGGACTATACTTCTGATGTTTGCTTGCTGTAGTGCTGTTGAATGTACACTATACTCTTTCATCACAGCAACAGTTTGCATTTCAAATCAAACAGGCACACTCACCCTTGTTTTGATGAAGAAATTGACATTTCCCACTGTGGAAGCAATTTTATTTGGTTCTCATATTGCTGACTGGTTATTGTTTGGCAGAGAAGCTGCCTTGTTCAAAAGAGTAGCTCTAACTAATGTTCAAACTAAAATTAAAATAAAATTCCATTATATTTTAAGAATTTGCTCCAAGCCAATAGACAAAGGACTTGAGGCCAAAGTTGGGACAACCCTTGTGTAGAGTGTTAATGGACGTAAAATAATTTTTTTGGCATTATATATAGTTGATTCTGTCTAGCTAATTAGACTCAATCATTTTTCAAAGGGAAATTAACAGTGATTAAGTAATACATTGTCAGTGCTTGTATTATTTTATTATGCTGTTGAACCTCATGCACAGTGGGTCATATGCCACCTCACAGTTTACTGTATTCATTATCATTTTGAAATGGTTAATGAAGATACTTTTATAGCCTTTTTGTCATTTGTAATTTTTTCTGGAAAAACTATTATGATTCTGGCTTTTTACTACAATGGGGAAAAAACAGTTTCATTTAGTGATGAGTGTCTTGTTTTGTCTGGGCCACACTGCCTGTTTGAGTGGCGCAGCTGGTTCTCCTGCATGTTGTTGAAGTGCCTGCTGAAGAAATGCAATATAATAATTGACTGACTTTGCCTTAAAAGAGAGAGTGACACACATACATAGAAACTGACCGGAGACAACAGTTATTTTATATTTTTCTTTAAAGGTCAATTGATCAAGTGTGATGATTCCAAAGTAGGTGAAATGTCACTTTCACCATTATCAAGCCGCCTTATTTATAACCCTGTTTTTTTTCCTCTAGGAGGACTTTGTGAAATGGAAGGGCTCCCTCTTCTTTCGCTTCATGGTGGTGCTGGTCGACCCAGTCCCTGCCATTGCCAGGTAAGTCACAACCTGTATAGCTCAAAAGATGAATGAGTACATAATTTTAATTCTATAAACTAAGATTTCCAGCTGTAATACAAACTTAAACACAAGGTCTTGTTGGCCTTAAGCATCCAATATCGCCACATATGCACGATGTATTGTTGATTTGTTAAAAAAAAATCTTGAAATAACCAAACCAAAATAACAAAAAGGATAACTATTGTTAAAAAAATCCTTCAGCCTTTCATAATTGAAGAACACAAAAAGTGATTAAAAAAAACATAATTGAAACATTACATATTTTTCACTATTAAATGCCCACTGTAAACTTCTAAATTAAAAACTTTTGTATTTCAAATGACAATAAATGAAAATATGTTCCTTGATTTTGTATTGGATATCAAAATGAAAAAGGTTTTGCATTTCAGAGAAAAAATACTCAAATTTCCACTTGTCCTGGAAGGGCGGCCCTCGCTGCCACTTTAGAAATGAGTTTTGTTGAAACTCTTTTGTACACTTGCTTTTTATACTGTGGTCATGCAAGATAGACTGGCAACAGACAAAGAAAAGAGGGCAATGCGCATCAGGCGCAAACAATCAACAATCAGGGAAGATGCAAAGACGGACACAGGAAGAACAGAAAAACAGGAAGTAACTAAAACAATAACAACATTAACTTCACTAGCACCGCTAGTGTGCAACAGTGGGCCAGTTGATGCAGCAAATTTGTTCTTAAGTATTATGAGTGCGTACTCCGATCAATGTTAACAAATCACAAAACTGATTGAACTGACTGAGCTTAAAACAAATGAAGAAATCCACTAGAACAGTCAGACATCACATCACCATAATGGTTGCACTCAATGAACCAGATGTAACTTCAAGACGAAATAACTCTAACTCAGTGTAACCAAATATAATGTAAAATAAAGTTATCTACTCTGTGACCTACCGTGCATCCAGAAAGTATTCATGGCGCTTAACTTTTTTCGCATTTTGTTGTGTGACAGCCTAAAAAATTCATGAAAAATTCAGGTTTTCCCTAAACATTCTACACACAATACCACGCTGTGGTGAAAATTTGTGCTGAGATCTGAAATGAAGAATTCCTCAGACCGGAGTTGTCTTTTGGATCATTTAATAGAGCTGGAGGGCCACCTCCAGCCCGCATGGTAAGAGAGTGACAACCCAAGTAGACAGGCCAAGGTTTTTATAAAGAAACATGAAAGAACAAGAACAGGATGAGCACACAACACTGCAGACATATGTCATTTAGATAACACCGGGGTGTCAGGTCCACTCTCTACATGGCAGAGGAAGGTTGAGAGTTCATCAAGTGATGGACCTCACACTTAAGGAATTTACGACTTGTTTCTCATGCTGATAATGATCACCTCTGTTAGGCACTCGTAACACCAATCAGGCATTCGCCAGTCTTTTTTTTTATTATGATTAACATTTTATTGTTTCAGTGCAATTACAAACATAACACAACAGAAAAGATTTCCCTCCCCCCACCCCAACAATCCCTCCCACTCATCATCACCACCTGCACATGTCTGGTCTTCTCATAAGGTAGAGATCGACAAAGCATCAAATATAAAATAAATAAGTAAATATATTTTAAAGAAAAAAAGGAAAAGAAAAGGAAAAGTAGTAGCGCAAAACTTACGTCTCGCCACTCCATTACGCCTGTCATTACCTATTTAAGAATCCAACATATTTGCCCCATTTTGCTTCATATTTATCCAAGTTTCGGGCTCGCCTATATGACATCTTCTCAAAAGCCGCCACACGTGATAGCTCTGCAGCCCACTCTCCCAAAGGGGGTACACCCTCTGCTTTCCAATTTCTAACTAGAATTTGTCTGCCAATCATGATACCAGTTTGAATAAAGTTTCTAATATGTTTATCCCCTCCTCTCAGGATTGAATGATCACCCAATAGAAATAATCTAGGGTCAAACGGAATCTGCATACCTGTAATTTCGGTTAGATGATCAAAAATCCTGTTCCAGAATTGTTGAACTTTATCACACGACCATAACACATGTACTAGAGTACCCTCCTCCTTTTTACATCGCCAGCAGCTTGGTGTGGAAGACAATCCCAATTTAAATAATTTTGAAGGAGTCCAGTAAAATCTGTGCATAATTTTAAACTGAATGAGACGTACCCTTGCATCTCTTGATACCACTTAACATTCTTACAGACCCCATTCCATTCTTCAGTACTAAAGGTCCAATTAAGATCTCTTCCCTAAGATTTCTGTAGCGCTGAGACATGCCCACTATTGCAGTTCTGTACCAGCAAGGAGTAATAAGCAGCTGCTTCATGTCCCTTACCATACATTTTCAAAATCTGATCTAGAAAATCAGAGTTGTGGATCCCTGTAGCACCGGGTCCAAGGACCCCCCCAAGCATATGTCGGAGCTGCAGGTATCTAAAAAAATGAGTTTGAGGAATGTTAAATCGCTGCACTAGGTCTTCAAAGGGTCGCATAGACCCTCTATGGTACAGATCCTTTAAGGTGACCAATCCATTTTCCTGCCATATTTTCCAATGGATGGGAGATCTGCCTATTCGCAGTTTAGGATTTAGCCAAATACTTGATGAAGCCACCAGGAAGGGATTAAATTTAAATAACCGAGCAATCCTGGTCCATATTAGTTTAAGATGAGAAAGCACCGGATGTGCCTTAGCCGTTTTACTTAGAGTAGTAGACAGAATCTGCATGGGTGGCAGAGGGGCTGCCACCATCTGTTCCATACTAAACCATGGGGGGGCTCTCTCAGGGGGCAAGGACCAGTGGGCCAGATGTCTCAAATTAAAAGCATAATAGTAATATAACATCTTCGGTAATCCTAGACCCCCTCTATCAACTGGACCTTGTAACTTAGTATGGCTCAAACGGGGACGTTTACCATTCCAGATAAATAACTTAGATATCCTGTCAAACTTTTTAAAATAATAATGGGGAATATCTACTGGGAGGGATTGGATAAGATAGTTCAACTTGGGTACACAGTTCATCTTCAAGACATTGATTTTGCCTATTATGGATAAGTTCAGGGTAGCCCATCTATCAACATCACATTCAATTTTTTGAAGTAAAGGGTCAAAATTAACTTTAGCCAAATCTTTCAGACGTCTAGGAAATTGAATGCCTAAATACTTAATGCCTTCCCTAGGCCACTGAAAAACACCTGGGTTGAACGCTGTGAAGGGGCAATACTCCGTCAAAGGAAGTGCCTCTGATTTAGATCAATTCACCCTATAACCAGAAAATTTTGAAAATGAATCTATAATACCCAGAAGACAAGATACTGATCTGCTGGGTTCAGTGACCAGTAGTAATATGTCATCAGCATAGAGCATCAATTTATGTATCCTTCCACCAATAGTAACTCCCGGAAAATCCGCCGCCCCCCTTATGGCTGCTGCAAGAGGTTCAATGGCAAGGCAGAAGAGCAAAGGAGAGAGGGTAGAGCCCTGTCTGGTTCCTCTTTGCAATGTGAAATAATCTGATATAAGCCCATTGGTCTGTACTGCCGCCACTGGAAGCTTGTATAATAGATGTATCCATTTTATAAAAGTATGACCAAACCCAAACTCTTTTAAAATTTTAAATAAATATCCCCATTCCACCATATCAAAAGCCTTCTCGGCATCCAATGAGATTGCAGCTGTCGGGTTTTGATCATCAGTCATTGCCCACATAATATCAGTAAGACGCCTAATATTGTCTGATGAGCTACGACCCCGAATGAATCCCACCTGGTCTTCATGAATCAATGAAGTAATTACACTGTCCAGTCTGTTAGCCAAAATTTTCGAAATTATCTTAACATCGATTTGCATTAAAGATATAGGACGATAGTTCTTACAATCATTCAAATCCATGCCATTCTTAGGAACCAAAGAGATAAGAGCCTGTCTCATAGTGGGTGGGAGTTCCCCAAGCTCCAATGCCTCTCCATAAACCTTTAACAGTAGCGGAGCTATCTCTGTCACAAAACTCTTAAAAAATTCCCCTGTGAAGCCGTCTGGACCCGGAGCCTTATTTGAAGGCAAAGCTTTAATTACCTCTGTTATCTCCTCCACCGTAATATCCAAATCTAAAAGTTCTCTCTGCTCCTCTGTTAACTTTGGGAGCTCCAACGATTCCATAAATCTATTCATCTCTTCTTCTCCCCCGGTGGATGTCGAGCTATATAGTTGAATATAAAAATCTTTAAAAGCCTGGTTGATATCCGCTGTTGCTGTTACTAACTGACCTGTCTGTAACCGAATTGCAGAAATTGTGGAAATCGACTCTCTCTGCTTGATATAACTAGCTAATAGCTTCCCTGCTTTGTCTCCTGATTCAAAGTATGTTTGTCTAGCTCTAAATAAATTGAATTCGACTTTTTGAGATAGTATCTGATTGTGTTGGTATTTTAACCTCGTCAAATTCTTCATACCTTCTTGAGTCATTTGCCGTTTCATATCTGTTTCCACCTGTTTTATTGTGTTCTCTAGAGCTAGCACCTCCTGAGCTTTGATCCTTTTTTAATATGACGTATGTTGGATAATTCGCCCCCTAATCACAGCCTTTAAGGCCTCCCATGCAACTCCTGCTGACGAGACAGAGCACCAATTAAGCTCAAAATAATTCTGTATTTCGTCTTTTAGCCACTTGACCTTCACAGGGTCCTGTAAAATAGATGAGTTTAAGCGCCACCTATAGGAATGTATCTTCTCATTGCGAGGTAGAAGGTCTAATCCGACCCATGCATGGTCAGAAATGATAATATTTCCAATATGACAACTCACAACAGAAGGTGTGAGTAATTTGGATATTAAGAAAAAATCTATCCGGCTATAAATTCTATGTACTGGTGAAAAGAATGTATAGTCCCTACCAGAAGGGTTCATCATCCTCCATATATCTATTAGACCCAAGGATTTACAGATCCTCTGTAATGTTATAGCAGCCTTTGGAACTTTACGTAGTCCTGTTCCACTATGATCCAGAGCCGGGTCCATCAGCAAATTAAAGTCACCACCCCACACTATAAAATGGTTACCCAATGTCTGAATCTTCCTTTCCAAATCAGCGAAAAAACTCTTATCATCCAAATTAGGTGCGTAACTATTTACCAGAATATACTTTTGGGACTGAATCTCTGCCAGCACAATAATCATCCTCCCTGCGTTGTCCTTAACCTGTTTGAGGCATCTAAACTGTAGATGTTTACTCACCAAGATTATAACCCCCTTACTGTTACTAGACCCTATACTATAGAATACATGGCCCACCCACCCAAAGTTCTCTCTGCTCCTCTGTTAACTTTGGGAGCACCAACGATTCCATAAATCTTTTCATCTCTTCTTCTCCCCCGGTGGATGTCGAGCTATATAGTTGAATATAAAATTCTTTAAAAGCCTGGTTGATATCCGCTGTTGCTGTTACTAATTGACATGTCTGTAACCGAATTGCAGAAATTGTGGAAATCGACTCTCTCTGCTTGATATAACTAGCTAATAGCTTCCCTGCTTTGTCTCCTGATTCAAAGTATGTTTGTCTAGCTCTAAATAAATTAAATTTGACTTTTTGAGATAGTATCTGATTGTGTTGGTATTTTAACCTGGTCAAATTCTTCATACCTTTTTGAGTCATTTGCCGTTTCATATCTGTTTCCACCTGTTTTATTGTATTCTCTAGAGCTAGCACCTCCTGAGCTTTAATCCTTTTTTGATATGACGTATGTTGGATAATTCGCCCCCTAATCACAGCCTTTAAGGCCTCCCATGCAACTCCTGCTGACGAGACAGAGCACCAATTAAGCTCAAAATAATTCTGTATTTCATCTTTTAGCCACTTGACCTTCACAGGGTCCTGTAAAATAGATGAATTTAAGCGCCACCTATAGGAATGTATCTTCTCATTGCGAGGTATAAGGTCTAATCCGACCCATGCATGGTCAGAAATTATAATATTTCCAATATGACAACTTACAACAGAAGGGGTGAGTAATTTGGATATTAAGAAAAAATCTATCCGGCTATAAATTCTATGTACTTGTGAAAAGAATGTATAGTCCCTACCAGAAGGGTTCATCATCCTCCATATATCTATTAGACCCAAGGATTTACAGATCCTCTGTAATGTTACAGCAGCCTTTGGAACTTTACGTAGTCCTGTTCCACTATGATCCAGAGCCGGGTCCATCAGCAAATTAAAGTCACCTCCCCACACTATAAAATGGTTACCCAATGTCTGAATCTTCCTTTTCAAATCAGCGAAAAAACTCTTATCATCCAAATTAGGTGCGTAACTATTTGCCAGAATATACTTTTGGGACTGAATCTCTGCCAGCACAATAATCATCCTCCCTGCATTGTCCTTAACCTGTTTGAGGCATCTAAACTGTAGATGTTTACTCACCAAGATTATAACCCCCTTACTGTTACTAGACCCTATACTATAGAATACATGGCCCACCCACCCTGCACAAAGCTTTTCTGATTCTTCCCTTAACAAATGTGATTCTTGAATGAACACAATATCATACTTATTTTTTTTAAGCACATCCAATACCTTCCTCCTTTTAACAGGATTCCCAAAACCTTTCACATTCCATGTGGCGAGACGTACTGAGTTTACTTGTGAAGACATATCCACGCGAACAATAACATCTTAAAACTATATCCCCAGATCAATACAATAATATAACGGTGGTGACGTGACCCAGCCTTCCCCCCTACCCTGATTAAACAACAAATGTGCAACTGAACCTGAACTGTGCACATTTCACCCCTCACACCAAACAACTTCACGGAAATCCGTCGGTCCGTGTCTGGTCCACTGTCCCCACTCCTCCCGTCTCCGCTCGCATCGCTGCCGTGCAGCAAGGCCGCCTCAGTGTCTTTAATATCGTTTATGGGCACGAAGAATAACAACGGAGGGCGATAATATTCACTTCATGGCGTCTATGAACGCCATGGCCTTCCTGGGACAGTCGAACAACTTCTCACCCTCGTCGGTCTCGATCCTGAGCCTGGCCGGAAACAGCATCCTGAAGCTCACCTCCCGCTCATGTAGTTTCTTTTTGCATTCTCTGAATCTGTCGCGTTTCATTTGAGTAGATCTGGAGAAGTCCGGGAACAACATTACCGTATTGTTACCCCAGCTCAGCTTGCCCTTGCTTCTTGCAGCTCGTAGGACCGCATCCCTGTCCGCCGATCTTAAGAATCTGGCCAGAATTGTGCGAGGTCTATCCCGTGTTGTTGCGCTTTGGTTAGCCATCCGACGAGCCCATTCAATTTCACGATTCCCCTCCAAGTTGAGCACTCCCGGCAGCTGCTCCTCCAAAAATTTCACCATATTCCCTCCTTCACTGCCTTCCGGAACTCCAACGACGCGGACATTATTGCGTCGGGATAGGTTTTCCATTTCTTCAAGTTTCTCCCATATCTGACCCACGTCTGTTTTGCTAGCTGGAGGATTAGCCTGCCACTCTTGTTCGACCGACTCCAACGATTCCACTCTTGTTATCAGGGAGGACAGTTTGGTCTCCATAGATGTCAAAGTGCGACGTATTTCAGCCAGCCCCCCCATATCTTCGGAGATCTTTGTCAACATGGAATGGATATCATTATTAATTATTACCGATATCATGGGTTAGATCGTTAGCTTGTTGCTGCTCCGGCTGGCTAGCATCACTATGTTCTTGTATCATGGCTTCGGCTCCTTGTGAGCGTAAATGCTTCTTAATGTCTCCAACGGACAACTTCTTTGCAGGTTTTGACATGGTTAGCACCCTATTCATGTACCAAAGGCGGCCTCGATGCCAAATAACTGTTTGTATATCTTTTAAAGGATAAAAGCAGCGATGCAATGCGGAGCCCCTCTACTCCGTTGTTTCCCCTCGCATCGCGTCACGTGACTCGGAAGATTCTTTTTATTTAAAAGAGTTGAATAATGTTTTCGCCATCAGCTGATGAGATTCTTCTCTAGTGTTACCTTGGTGTTCTGTCGGCCGCTAGGAACTGTGGGTAATCCTCCTTGGTAAAGATCAATGATGCAGGTAGAATACACATGATCACAACAGTTTGTTTTATTTCCACAGCAGGCTCGTTGTAATCGACTAAAAAAGCTGCTCTGGTCGGGAGGTCAGGAGGAGGCCAGGAGGTCAGGAGGAGGTCAGGAGGAGGCCAGGAGGAGGTCATGAGGAGGTCAGGAGGAGGCCAGGAGGAGGCCAGGAGGCCAGGAGGCCAGGAGGAGGTCAGGAGGAGGCCAGGAGGAGGTCAGGAGGAGGTCAGGAGGAGGTCAGGAGGAGGCCAGGAGGTCAGGAGGAGGAGCCCGCTTGGCAGCAGGCTGAAGTCCAGACCCAGTCAGTGTCTCTGCTGTGGATGGACGGGACATCTGTCCTGAGGGGGCCGCTGCAGGACTCTGGTCAGGCCTCAGTGGGAGACTCATCGTCGTCTCCGTAGACCACGCCCTTCAGGTAAGCTCGCTTAAAGTCCTCAAACACCATGTCGTCAGGGTCACTGAGGGACCATCAGATCATCAGAGTCAGGTCACATGACCGCGACACAACGCTCGACCTCAGCCATGGGGTCTCACCTGTCTCTGGCTGCAGAGGCCATGGACGCAGGAAGTGATGAAAGAAAAAGCATGGTCAACCAGGAACACCTCGTTCAGTTTCATTTCACTTAAATCCAATCCTGACGTTACCTGGCGCAGGGTTAGGATGCATGAGCCTCAGAGGAACCTCCAGAGACACCTCACTGGAACACAGCCCCGGCCCCAGCTGTCAATCATCATATTTTACAGATTAAACTGCGCACACACACAGTATTTGTACCTGGATGCCAGCGCCCTGTTGTTGAAGCAAAGAAAAGACTCAGTTACTTTCAAACATTTGATTATTTGGCCACACACACACACACACACGCCTCATGGACTCACCCACTGGCCGTCATCCTCAGCACCACTTTATATGACACCAGGATCCCTTGGACGTTCTTCATCACTTCCTGTTTGACACTGGGGGGGGGGGGGGGGGTTACAGATTAAACTGCGCACACACACAGTATTTGTACCTGGATGCCAGCGCCCTGTTGTTGAAGCAAAGAAAAGACTCAGTTACTTTCAAACATTTGATTATTTGGCCACACACACACACACACACGCCTCATGGACTCACCCACTGGCCGTCATCCTCAGCACCACTTTATATGACACCAGGATCCCTTGGACGTTCTTCATCACTTCCTGTTTGACACTGGGGGGGGGGTGGGGGGGTGGGGGGGGTCACCACTGACGATGTCTCTCAGCATGTCATCGTATGTGTGTCTCACATGCTGGATGAAGCCAGGTTGGTGTCCTCATGTCTCAGGCGTCCGTCCAGGGCCACTCCTCTTCGCTCTTTGTTGTGGGTCAGGACAGGAAACAGTGTGTAGTGTTTCTTCAGAGACGTCCCACAGGGCACGCAGTCCCTAGGGGACAACAGTCATGTCTCTAGCGGCTCTTCCCCTTGGACATTGTGAGGACGAAGTGCAGAAAGACGCAGACTCACTCGGTTTCCTCTTTGGCGACGGACTTGATGTATTTGTCGTTGGAGTAAAGGACGACGTGGGTCACCTGCTCGACTGAAGCAGACGACACATTTCTGAATGTGAATGGGCATGGCCACGTGATCACGTGACAACAAACACACATCACCTGACACACTGATGTCTTTGATGTTCCTGTTGGACGAGTTGGTGATGGCAACGCTGGCGATGACTGGCTCGCCGTGATAAAACGTCTGAGGAGAGACAGGTGCAATGGTCAGGTGAGACAGACGGACAGAGACGGCGTAGGCGGCTGAGCTCCCGTCTCACCTCTTTGGACAGGCTCAGTTTGACCGACAGTGGTCGGTCAGACATCAGGAACTCGAAGGTGCTCTCTGCCACGGGAACCACGTCCTGCTTCTCTGGACTGAAATGGATCTTACGGATGCCGAGCCGAACCGAGCTCCTGCACACAGAGTGAGGGGATTCAGACGAGGATCCGCCGGGTCCTGGTCTGACCTTGATCCTGGACTCACTGTTTATGGGTCTTCTCCTCCTGGCTGTGACCACAGAACGCTTTCACCTCAAACTCCACTGCACATTTCTGACACGGGAAAAACACAAGAGGATGAAACTGATCCTGGGTCTGAGGCTGCGCTCGTCTCTATGGAATCAGGAAATGTGCACGTGACGAGACATGAAGTCCTGACCCGTCCCTTATGTGTTCTTGGCATGTTCTGGACGTTACCTTGCCCACATCAGACGGCCCCGGCTGCAGAGTGACGGAACATGGCAGGTTGTCTGGAAACTGAAACACAGTCGTCAGCGCCGCGTGACGTAGACAGGAGAGGACAGTGGGCCGCCGCTCACCTCAAAGAAGAAGGGGAATGCGTTGTCTCCGAGCTTGCGCAGCAGCTTCTGTTGGCTCTTAGTGTGAGCGAGCTTGTCCTGCAGCGCAGGATAAACTTGACGAGTCACCAGGAACAGGTCCCTCCTGAAGGCCACGCCCAACACGTCCATGTCTTGGCGGCCGTATTGAAACGTGCACGACAACATCACGTACACTGCAACCGCACCAACACAGAAGAAGAGGCCGACTCTCAAACTGATCATAGCTCATTGTTTGTGTAGGTCAAAGGTCAACGGTCTGACACACCTTTCTTTCCCTGCAGCAGCTGCGGATCGATGACAATCACGCCGTCTGAGAGCGAGAGGAAATCTGTCAATCAATCTGGTTTCATTCGAAGAGGAAAGACAACGTTAGCGCAGCCTCACCGACTGGATCCACGGAGTCGTAGTGATCCACAAAATCTCTCTTGGCCATGTAGACGGCGACCTGAGAGCAGAGGGCGGGTCAGAGCTGCCTAGCTCAAAGGCTCCGTTGCAGCTCAATCCAGAAGATCTGAACTCACCGACTTGTCACGGGACACTTTTTTGAAGACGACGTGTTTCGGACTCATCGTGACGTGAGGACACCCGAGGACGGGATCACAGCTGTGGCCTCGTATTCAGCGTTTTCCTGACTGCGCCCTGAGGGAGGCACTGTGGACGTGTCCTGAAGATGAGACGGGCTGCAAGTGACCGCACTGAGCTGCTTTATAAAGAGGACGGCTCAGCCTGGTCAGCACGCGGCTCATTACCGACACACAAGTCTAATCCTGCAGCGCCGCCGGGACCAACGTCCTCGGGTCTGAAGTTTGTTAGCGACTAAAACGTCATCGCAGACTGACGCCACCAAGAGCTCTGGAATACCCTCGTCCTGCACATGACCTTTGACCTCCTGGCTGTGAGCTGGGAAACTAACACACGTTCCCATGGGGTTACGTCAGTGTCACATGTGATCAACATAAGTGTGCCTGAGCCGATGAGGTGACTCAGCACTTTGCTGGCTGACATCAGCAGATTACTGAACTCAGCCAATAAGAAGAGAGACACTGAGCTCCACGACGCCAAGACGACTTTGACCCCAACGCTGACATCGGAGGAACGTTCTTCAACATGTGGTGAACAGCTGGGTGAACGCTAGCTGCAGCTGAGGAAGTGCGAGGTTCAGCTCCGCCCACAGGTACCAGTCTGCAGTACTGGGCGTCCTGACAATGGTTCATCCTCTGAGGAGAATCTAGATCTTTCAGAAAGTCCTCAGAGCAGCCAGAGAAGGGAGTGGTCAGGGGGCAGAGCTTTATGATCATGAAGACTTTATTAAATCCTCTTTAACGCCAGGGGACAAAATGTGGGAGTACTTGTACTTCTATCTTTGTGAGGACGGTGCTCACTTAGAACAAGTATAAGAATATGCGTCACATCAACATTCAGGTAAACATGTGATTAACACCAAGGCATCAGCTGATCCTCAGTGTGTCCTCTCATTGGTCAGAGTCTGTCTCCATCAGCCAATCACACGTCAGACCACAGGATAGCCTTGCTGCCCTTCTCCACACTGACCACGTAGGCTCCCGATGGCGACCATGACACGGCATTGATAGCAGAGCTGCAGGGACAAGGACGCAAGGTCACAGAGGTTGGCACGCTCGCTCGCCCTGACCGCTTTGTCTCTTACTTGTGGTTCCGGTCCAGAGTTCGGTCCACTTTCCCCGTCAAGACGTTCCACACGTACAGAGCGCCGTCAGCTGACCCTCCAGCCACGTAGCTGCCGTCCGGACTGAAAACAGACACTGCCACATCAGCGCCAGGGTTAACCCCTCCCCTTCACTTGGGTTAGGGTTAACCCGCCCTCTTTAACGCCACATGAAATGTTTCTACCCACGCCAGTTTGCACATGCAGCCCAGAGCTGGGCTGAATGAAAAGAGTTGGCTCACTAACGATGTGGTTATTTAACGGTCATCAAGGGGCGGGGCTGCGGCACTACATGTGACATGTGTAAGTGTTGAACGCACCTGAAGGTAACTCTGGTCCAGTCTGCTCCACACTTGAAGCCCTGTGCACTGAACACACAAATACAATAAGTACACACCTGTAACACGCACACGCGCGTGCACACGCAAACACACGCACCTGAACGTCTGCCGGACGGCGTTGGTGCGCAGGTCAATGATCTTGATGAGGTCATCTCTGGAGCAGGTCAGCAGCTCGGTCCGGTCAACGTTCAGGTCCAGAGACGTGACTCGACCCAGAAGTTCGAGCTCCCGTACGATGCTCTCCGCCCTGAAAGCGAGGAGGAGCGACAGCACAGGTCAAAGGTCAGACTGCAGCTCAGGTGACCCCCCCGAAGCCTCCAGTCATTCACCTGATGTCCCAGAAGCGCACTTTCTTGTCGAAGTGTCCGCTCATGACGCACTGCTCCGTGCACACGATGTCGTTACAGCTGGAGCCAGCGAATACGGTCTTCATACCTGCACGGGACCAACGGTCAGTCTGCGGCCCGTGTAGAGAAACGTCACGCTAACCGACGGACCAATCACATACAGACTTTGCTGCGGAGGTCCCAAAGCTTGAGCGTTCGGTCGTAGCTGCCGGACACGATGCGAGCGTTGTCCAGGAGGAAGCGCGCCGACAGCACTTTCCCGCTGTGGCCGGTCAGGGTGTGCTGCGACACACGGACAGCAGAGGCACAGTGAGGTCATGTCTCAGGCCACGCCCCTCTGCAGGTCAGTTGTCACTATGAGCCTATAGAATCTTTGTCTAGACTCAGAGTCACTTCCTGTCTGTCAGCAGCTCCCGGTGCCTGATGGGAGCAGAGAGCGGCCGTGATGTCACCTACCCTCAGCCTGTAGTCATCAACCGTCCAGATGCGACTGGCGAAGTCATTCGAAGCGGCCAACAGGTAGGAGCCCTGCACACGGACAGGTCAGTGTTAGAGCATGGTGCCCTCTCAGCGAGCGTCTGTGGTCTGTGAACCCACCGTGCTGTCGAACTCGAGACTGGTGATCCCTGCGTTACTTCCTGTCAGGGCTCCTTTACACTCACAGCGGCCTGCGGCAGAGGAGCAGGTCAGCACTTGGTCACGTGATCCTGATGTCTGTGTCGTCATGGCGACCTCACCTGCAACAACCTCCCACAGCTTGACCCGGCGGTCCATTCCTCCCGTGCCCAGGAGACGAGAGCCGGGGCTGAACTGGACAGCATTCACCTCACCGTCGTGTGCTTCCTGAGACACACAAACACACATATTGGTGTCTCTCTCTCTCTCTCCCCCTCTCTCCTGCCCCCTCCCCCTTCGGTCTCAGGTTGAAAACTTGAGATCAGCTCCCGCCACCTCCTCAGCCTCAGGCTCCACTCTGATTGGTTCTGTTGGAAGTCAGTCATCACTGAGCCGATACAACCTCTGTATGGACACACTGATGTCACTTCCTGTCTGTCTGTCAGCAGCTCCCAGGACCACCACTGCAGCACTCGTGCATGATGGGAGGTGAGGGGAGGGCTGCTGGGAGCGAGACGGCATGAGGAGAGGATTATGGGTAATCAGACCTTTTACTTTTCATCATCGACCTTTGAGCTGTCACGTCGAGTTTGTTTGACGTGGATCACATCGATTCTGACCCGTCATGTTAAATGTTGTTATTTTAGAGTCACTTACAAACACGTGCAGCGCCATCGATGGGACTCGAACCTCCGTGCACGCTCCTGGCGAAGCGTCAGGGTTCTCAGGTGAAGAACTGAAAGAGTTGGCTGCTCGACGTCTGCTGAGAGAGAGAGAGACATTCCCCAGAGACAGGAGACGTGGACACGGCAGCTGACGTCATCCATTTTGATTTGACGGCAACGTACCCAAATATGTTGGAGATGGAGTCCAGAAGACCAGCAGGGGGCGCCTGACACGTTTTCTTACTGTAGTTCCAGAGGGAGGACAGCTCCATCAAAATACACACACGTACGATCCGTTTACGTAACAGGCCCTGATGTGAATCCAGAGGAGCCACAGGTTCTGGTGGTCCAGTTCATCACAACTCCCAGCACTCTGCTAGCATACGCAGCACTCTCACCTGGGCGTTCTGCTGAGCGGTCGCTTTGGGGACGTCTCTCCTCCTCCTTTCCCTCCCTCCTCAGTCAGGACCTCGATGTCGTCCTCCCTGGGGACAGACAGCCTGGGTCAGCGTGGCCGACAGCTGCAGGGGATCAAAGGCGTTTACTCACGGGTCGACAGGCAGCGGCTCTTTGGCAGCATCTGCCAGCTCCTTCTGCAGTTTGGCCTGACGGCGTCTGAAACGGGACAAAGACATCGGAGGTAAGTGGGCTCAGACGACCCCGCCCCCTCCGGGTGCTCAGGACCTGCTGTCCTTCTCATTCTCGGCGTTCAGCTTGTTGGCCTCCTGAGCTTTCTCTGCCATCCAGCGGGACACCAGCTCCTGGTTGTCCTCCGTGGTTTTCCTCAGTTTCTCCTCCAGGGCGGAGAAGGTAATCTGCAGGGCGTCGTATTCGTCCTTCAGCGTCTGATTTGCTCTCTCCAGGTCCTGCCAAGTTCAGGAAGTGATGCGAGCAGTGAACGTGTGATGACTGTCACCACGAACATGCGACATAGGCGAGTCCGTACCTGAAGGAAACTCCTGAGCTCCCGACAGTCGCCCTCCAGCTCCTTGATCTGCTGCTGGAACTCCACCATCCTGTGGACGAGAGGACCGACCTCAGACTCAGACTCTCTCTCACACACTCACACACTCACACTTACTTGGCCTCGTTGCTCTGGATCTCTTTGTCCTTTTGTTGGATCTGGTTGTTCAGCTCGATTACACTTTGCGCCAGCTGCTCCACACACACACACACACACACAGAGAGAGAGATCAACTGTACTGAATTTGTTTAGCATAAAGCAGGTGATGACATCACATGACAGCTGACCTCTCCTCTCTTCTTGTGCAGCTCGGTAAGTTCTTCCTGGTGTTTGATTCTCATCTGAGCCATTTCCTGCTGCAGCGCATCGCTGCGACCCAAGTCTGTTCCCGTCCTGAGACACACAACAGCACAGTGAGCAGGGCAGGAGGCGGGCTCATGGGCAGGCTCATGGGCGGGGTAAAGGGGTCTCACCCAGACTCTCTCTGGATGTCATATTTATCTGTTTGGTATCTCTCTGTCAGAACGGCCTGAAGATCAGACTTCTCCAGCAGACGATGATCTGAAACACAACCATTGGACACGTGTAGTGTAGGACATTGTCCCTGTCTTTGGACAGATGAGGACAGGAGGCTCACAGTGGTGGACGATTTCTTCGAAGGCGTGTCTCTGCACTCGGTCTCTGAGCTTCAGCTGATTGGAGATGTGTCTCTTCCACGTCAGCTCCACCCGCCGCTCCGCCATTGCCGTCTGACGCGCTCGCACTGAGGCAGGCAGCGTGAACTTTGACCTCGGGGCTGAGAGCCTGGACAGACACATCATATTTTTTGATCGTGTGTCCTGGAATCAACGGGGTTGTTCTGCTGGGATCATCCTGATCTCTGACCTCTAGTTAAATGTCACTTCGGGAACATCAAAGACATTCTCTCGCCTTTGATCCGAGCCAATTCCTTTTTAGTGTGCAGCAGTGGGGTTCATAACAAGTCCCCGGGTCTTCCTGTCTGTCTCCAACCATTCGAATGACCACTGTGCGAGCGGCACGTGTGGAAGCACCATCTTCATAGTTGGCTGCTATATGCTAGTTAGCATTAGCTGCTGGAGGACCCGATGCACACACGGGTACATCCGGGAAGATCCGGGGCGACGGGCTGAAGAAACTCGGGAGCATACCGGAGTCTGTTACCGGAACCGCCGGATCCAAACCCCCGTGACTCGACATGTTAGCATGCTGGCGGAGTGGCTAGCTCCGGAGCTACAGCGGAGAGCGCAACCAAATCGCGGCCTGCGGCTCATTTCCGCGGCCCCCGGTCAACTTACCTCGGTGCAGGCGTGCGTCGGTGCTGTCCCTCTTTAACGGTTGCGCTGGTTTTATTAACCGACATCAGCTTCTTCCGCTGAATCGCTCCAATGCTGCGCCATTTTGACTCTCAAAAGTCACTTCCGGAAAGGTCGCACGAAAATACGGTCGGGTTTAAATAGCCCCTAAAACTTCGTTCCTCCCTTAATATTCATACCGTTCATGTTATTATTGTTCCAAAAATACCACACTAATATTTTTGATATGGTTTCAATCAACTGTCTTTGATCAATTTATCTTTTTATTAGCACAACATGAGACATTGGAAGAGATGGACTGACCACTGACCAACAGACACTGGTCCATCATCTGAGACCATGAAAAGTCGGGTCTGGACCTCTTTCAGTGGATTGGTAACATGGTGGGTCAACCTATTAGGGTCTATTTTACTTAACCAGTGACACGGCGCTCAGCTGATGCATCCAACATTTCTGGACTTCAGTGTCTTGTCTTGTGTTTGGGAATGGTCCTAGTGGGTCAGGTGGTTCTGGATCCCAGATGTTAGCTCATTGGACTGACAGGTGGATCTTAGTGCGGTTATGTTCCACTTCCTGCCTGTCAGTGAATTTATTTTAGTGAGTTTGTTGTCAAAGCTCTGACACTACCGCTCCTCACCAGCAGGAGGCGCAAGAGTGATCACTGACGAATGAAAAAAAAAACAAACAAGATATTAACGAATCAACAGTTTATTCATTTCAGCTTTAATCATCACGCACCAGATTAAACACACCGACTGACCAGAAGTTTCTGATTATAAAAAATAATATTTACAAGTTAAATCAGATTCTCGCAAGAAAAATGCATCACGTTTCAGCTGTATTAATTTTCTTCATTTGAATTAAACCTTTAAAATGTATTTTCAGGATTTGTTTTTTTATGGATAAACAATCACTGATCCAGTCTTATTATTAATAATAAAAACTAATGATTGAACCACTGCAAGGTTTTACAAAGCTAAAGTCCGAACTGAGAAAGTTTAAAACCTGAAATAAAAACTTAGGGTTTCATTCAAATGATCAATAACATTTGATGACACATTTCATCATTCATCCATAAAAAATAATTAGCAATTAATCAAAAAGTGAATAGGACTTAAAACCAAACGTCCGCATCTTGAGTTTAGGTCCCCTGAAGCAGAACCCAAGAGATTCAGTTTCTTTCTAAGATCAAACAGATGAGCTGGAAGAAGAACGTGTTCGGAGGGGCCCCTGTGGTCCTCAGGCCTGGTCTGCTCTGGGACCCTCTGGCAGAGACAGAGAGTCCACAGACGACTGGTCGTTTGGGAGCAGTTCCTCTTTGTCACTGCAGCAGAGACAGAAGTCAGTGAGGAAGCGCTGGTTGTGATGCTGACCCGCAGGAGTCAGTGGAGGGGACCTCACCTGACGGACACACGGCGGGACAGGCGGTGACGTCTCACAGAGACGAGGATGAGGGTCACCAGCAGCAGAGCGGAGATGGAGGCCAGAGTGACGAAGAGGAAGAATGCTGGGGAGGGAGGATGAAGGTCATGCTTTTCATTTGAAAACCAAAAGCAGAACCAGTGACATGTGATTTTATTTTGAAACAAACTAACCTGCGGTCCAGCGGTTCCGACTTCTCCCCTGAGTGTCCACGGAACCTGGAGGAAAAAAACGTGAGGACAGAAGTCACGACAGGACAGGTCACATGAGGGACGTGGACATTTGGTCGTTACCATCTGGGCCGCAGCGGCTCATACACTCCTCCACGGTAATGTATCGGTTTCCGTTTCCGTGGCAACCACCGTACAGGAATGACTGACAGGTGCCAGTTTCGTGGTTGAAGAAGAACTTTGGGAACGCAGCGCGACACGGACCGGGGTCAGGGGTCAGCAGACACTCATCTGAGGCAGAGACAGGGATTACTGACGCAGCTGCTCAGGACAGATGGCCCGGAGGGGACGCTGCGCTTCTGACCTTTGCTTTCTGTGGAAACCTCATCAGCGGATTTAGAGGAGGACGACGGGACGGACACTGGGGGACGAGACAGCCGCATTGTTAGTGGGCAACCAGGGCGACTCAGCCAAGGACTCGGTCTCACCTGCACACACCGCCAAGCAGCTGTCCTCGCTTAGGTAGTTGTTCTTGTTCCCTCTGCAGCCACCGTAGATGAATGATTGACAGGCGCCCGTGCGCTGGTTGTAGAACCAACGCTGAAACGCTGCCCTGCAGGGACCCACCTCAGGCTCCGCCGCACAACGCTCTGATTAGAAAAGAAGAGAGACAGGTGCACGTGGTTGTGAGAGGGTCCTCACGTCTGAATGTCCTCAGATGCTGAACCCCGGTTTTCACCACAGAAGAAAAAATAGAATCAAATCGAATGCTTTCCCGTCATTATACAGGGGAGGGGCTAATGTTAGAACATCTACCTGCGTGTTCATCAGCTGAGACATCTGTGGAAACAGAAAACATCAAAGTCACATTCTGCCAAAGCCCCCTCCATCTTTCTTTCATATGGAGTGTGTGTGTGTGTACCTGTGGACTAACGGGGGATGGGGGATTCAGCCTCAGCTGCATCAAGAGATGAGGTGTGGACAGAGACAGAGACAGAGACAGACACGGTGAGGTCACTGACCTGGTTTGAAGGGCGGGACCATTCGAGCTGCTTTGACTGGAGCAGGGGAGGACTCAGGAGGCAGAACTGAGCCTGAGGACAATGGACAGACAGCGGTCATGTTCACTGTGGTTTCCAGGATCCAGAACCAGTCGTCATGGTATCTGGGACAGGGCACCCACCTGTCACGCCGCCGCACGCCGCCTCACACTCGCCTTTGGAGTCGAAATTGTTGCCGTTGGAGCTGCAGCCTCCAAACACGAAGTCGCGACACCTGCGCTCGGTGACGTTGTAGAAGAACCTGGTAAACATGGCGCGACACGGCCCCGCCCTCACCGGCAGGCGACACAGCACTGACGGGAAAACACAACAGACGTCAGCAGGCACCTGTGCAGGTGAGAGCGGTCGAGCCGGAGCAGCAACATTCTTCCACATGCACCGAGCTCAGATGAGATCAGAAACCAGGAAACCTGGCCACGGACCAACAGGTGAACTGACCCGCTCACCGTCACCCAGGTGCGAGTTTCTCAGGGTGGACCGGGCCCTGGTGGTACCGGGTGAACTCACCGTGGCGGCTGTGGTTGCGGGGCGGGGCGGTAGAGCGCACCTCCGGGGAAACTTTCTTCACCTGCTTGACAAAAACCGAATCCTGGGGGCGGGGCCTGGGAACGCACGGCCCGCGGGTCTGGTTCTGGTCCTGGTTCGCACAGCTCCACAGGTGACACTGCGGCTTTCCGTCCGCCGGGTCACCGACCACAGCGGCGTCACAGTCCGACCTGTTGCAGCACTTGTCCCGGCAACTCTGCGGGTCCAGCACCTCCGGTTCTCCCAGAACGACCCCGGGGTGTCCGTCCCGGACCTGATCCGGATCGGTGGAGCTGTCCCAGGTACAGTCCAGAGCCAGGCCGGGTGCGAGCAGGACACATAGGGTCAGGACGCCGAGTGGGAGCAGCTCCATTGCGACTCGCCTCCAAGCGGACAATGAGCCACTTCCGCGTTCAGCAGTTTATTGTTGATGTAGATTAAGTCACCTGAGAGACAGGTGAGGTCACTACAAGGCACGCCCACCTATTGCGTCATCAGCCCATTTTCCTGACACGCGAACCCCCCAGACGCACGCGGTTAGGTTCTGTGTTGTTCTGTGTTCTGGGTTAGCGCGGCCCGATGTGATGTCATCGCTGGTCACATGACACAGACATCATCTTTAATTGAATTTGATTGTTGTGATCTAAAGATGCTGTGTGTGTGTGTGTGTACAGTTTCAAAAGTAACGACGTACAGTTGATTACAAAGAAACACACACACACACTTTATTAACTGACACACACTGAGAAAACGAAAAACACAAAATACTGTAATAACATGACATTCAAATAATTAATGTTATAGAAAATTAATAATATACAATTATTGCTAATTGAAATTATTTATCTAACCTTAAGTTAGTCTTTATTTTCCAAAATAAAACGAATTTTAAAGTTTTCAGAAACCTGTCAAAATAAAAGACTTAATATTGTAAAGTATTGGACGATGACGTCATTCAGAATACACCAGGGGGCATCTTACACTGAAACTGGACTGACCTGTCTCTCACACACACACACACACGCACACACACACAGTTAAAGTTGACGACATGTTATTTTGGCAGTTTCTGTTTCTGACTCTGACCTTGTTGCCATGGAGACCCCGGCCCAGTAGCAGGCCTAGCACTGAGTTGAGGAGGTTGGCGGCACAGAGCAGAGCCTGCAGCGCGCTGGTGGCCCCCATCACACTGAACAGCACTGCATTCCACTGCACCACTGCACGAGGCTGCAGACACACTGCTGACCACCCACTGGCATTGTACAGGTAACTGTGCCTGAGGTACGAGAGACAGCGTCAGCACGTCCCCATCCTCTGTGTGTGTGTGTGTGTGTGTGTGTGTGTGTGTGTATGTGGGGAGGGGGGGGCACCTGTCAGGAAGCTGCCGCAGGGGGACGCCCCATCGGGGCCCAGTGGGCGTGTCGTAGAGACAGTGGGGCCCCTGAACGAGGCCGGTAGCACTGACTAGACAACAGCCACCAGCTGCCACCAGGCAGCCAGTGGAGTTCAGCACCTGACACAACATCTGGACACACAACAATCCAAATATGTTACACACAGGAACCCTCATGTTGCCCACGTGAGGCCACACCCCCTGCTCACCTGACGCCTGACCGCGCAGCAGCCTCTGGTCCCACTGCTGCGAACAAACGCTCGTGCTCCAAGAAGAACCTGTGGCCAGTCTCAGGTGAGTTAAACGTTGCCTTGTTAATCGATGAGAACACTTCAACGGCACGTACCAGGAGTCCTGACGCCCAGAGGCCCGTGGCCCATGTGGCCTCTCTGGTCACGTGACCCTCCAACAGGAAGTGGATCTTCAGCTCAGGAAGCAGCAGCAGGACGTTGGACAACATGCAGACGATTGCCATGGGAACCAGAGACATGCCCACACACTGCAGACACCTCGACACACACATCTGTCGGGGTCACATGACGAGTCAGTGAAACAGGGCCAAGACTCCTCTCCCACATCTTTGACCGCGCCTCTGCTAATATTACAGTGGTGTGTGTGTGTGTATGTGTTTGAGCTTCTCCTCAGCAGGAGTCTCTGATCATTAGAGCGTCCTCACTGTTTGTTTTTAAAGTATCTTCTGTTTATAAGAATAAGGTTTGTGTAAATCTCTCAGACCTGATCTATTGAAAGCACCGACCTCATTCCCCCTGGCTCCAGAGAACTACAGCAGCTCTTTGTTCGGGTACTTCTCTTATGATTTATTTCACGCAGTTAAAAAGTCAATGGCCCACTGATTCTGCTCTGCTCTTCGACAACAGGAAGTTCTTAATCAGCATCGTCCCTCAGAACGTCTTTGTGTATATATTCTCCTTCATATGTTTTAACTTTAATGGTTAATAAACCTTCACATGTTCAGAGAGACCTCAAAACTTAAATAGATAAAGTTCAAAGACTCACATTGACGAGCTGCTGGTCTCAGTCTGAGGAAACAAACGCCACTCAGACCTGGAGCTCCCCTCTGTCCTTGGGGTCCAGATGTCCTGCAGAGTGCCTGATCATCATGCTGGGGACAGATCAGAGCCCAGCAGTGGCCGTCTTTAGATGACTCAGGTAAGAGATCTCAGAATAAGTGTGAGTCAGGGCGTCAAACACACGACAGAACCACGAGGACGAGCGTCACATGACCACAGAGGAACCACATGTTGATTCCTTCACAGTCTCATCTGTGCTTGACTGTCCAATCAGAAGACAGACATTTTTAACTTGAGACAAAAATCATGTGACTGAATATTTAGCATTTTTATTATTGGCGCAACAAAAATAAGAAAATATATACGAAGGGAGGGGAGAGGCTTCAGCTGCTCGGCGAGAATATGTCAGTCAGGCTCGTCTGTTTCTGCCCCCTGCTGGAGGACGATGAGGAGAGTGTCTTTCTCATCTTACTGGAGGCCGATCTGTTGGCTGTGTTGCCAACAACCTTCCCTCCTTTGCCGCGTAGTGGATAGGCGTCAGCAGAACCTTTGCGTCTGTCAGTGGACCTCAGTTTCTCCTGGTGGTTGAGCTCCTTCTGGAGGAGCAGAGCGAATCGTCTGTCGTCGTCCTCCTGTTGCTGCTGGAAACTCAGCAGCTCCGCCTCCAGCCCCCCACCCACAGTTGCGGAGGAGGAGGGGGGGCACCCTTGTTCGGCGGTCGACGCCTCCTCGTCCGTCATCTCCAGGTCGGAGAGCGTCCTCTTTGTCGTCACAGCTCGTTTGTTTTTCAGCAGCTGATCGTTCTCCTGAAACGACACAAACGTTCACTGTGGCCTCATTCCTGCCGTCACCACAGACCAGACTTCGGTTATGTGCCAGTGTCACCTTGCTGTCCACGCTGCAGGAGGCGGAGCTGCAGTCTGACCGTGTGTTTGATGAAAGAGGAGTGAAGAACCTGTAACAACCAAACGTGTCTTCACTCTTCAGACCCGCAGAGGGCGCTAACACTGAGCTGCCCCACAGAAGAAACGACTCGAGCAGAAAATAAGCATTAAGTATGAATCACAGCGAAGGTTTCTGATGACACGCGTCTGGACCAGGAAAGAGAGGAAGCCCTGCCTCCCACCTCCAGGGCTCTGCTGCTCTCATTAAGAATAACAACTCACCTGTCAATGGATCCCACCTCCCTCTGTCTCTTGGTGGGAGGAGTCATGCCAGCAGGTGGGATGGTTCCTTGAGCGACAGGCAAAGAATTCTGAGGATGATGATAGGACAATCAGAGGTGCGACTACAGCCTGCCAGACAATCACTGAGCTGCTGATCAGTAGACACAGACCAGCCGGTGATTGAGGAGTCGGGCCAGTTGCTCGTCGTCCGCTTGTCTCCTGCTCTCCTCCTGAAGCTCCGCCTCCTCCTCCGCCAACAGGCTCTGGATCAACAAATCGCTCGCCCTCCTCTCTTCCTCCTCCATCGCTCGCTTTTCCTCTGTCAGCTTAAAACACGCCGTAAACACTCACTGAATTTACTTCATGTCTAATTCATAATTGGGCACCTCTGCGATGTGATGTCACCTTCAGCATTAGATCCTCATATTCCTGTCGAAGTTCACCAGGACGACTGACAGAGGGAGCGCACGCCGCCACTGTGCGCACACACATACACACTCAGTGAATGATGGGATGCTTCAGGGGGCTGCTGCTCACACTCAGGGCTGCCTACCTCCTGGGTGCTCCTCCTCCTCCTCCTCCTCCTCCTCCTCCTCCTCCTCCTGGCCCCTGAGCCGGCGCTCGCAGTGCTGAGGGAAGCTGCTCTGGATCTGAAGCCACAGCTGCTGGTCGACTAGCGTGTTGTTCCTGCTGTGGAGACGAGCCCACGACGAAACCCTCTTCCTGCACATGGGACAGCAGAGCGTCGACTTGTCCACCATCTCCAGGAAACACACCTGAGAGAGGAGGTGGACACTGAGCGCTGTGCATCACCACCGTGGGCACCGTCACTGGATGAGTGTTACCTTGCAGAAAGTGTGTGTACAAGGCAGCTTCACAGGTTCGATGGTGAGCTCCAGACAGACGGGACAACGACAGTCGTCTAGAGACAGTCCCGCCCCTCCTGCTCCCCCCTCCTCTGACGCTGGCGACATCCCCAGGTAATGACGTCAGAGCACAGGTAGGTCACCTGTGGAAAGAGCACGTCAAGTGTTTGCTGGACTCACTTCATACAAGGTGAAAGGTCAGGTTGTGTGTACACCGTATGGACAAAAGTGTTGGGACACAGCCCTTGTTCACTGAGTGGCTCTGGGTTCCAGCCGAGGCAAAGCTTCATGCTGACCAGGACATTCTGGACCATTCTGAGCTTCTCCGTCCATTAAGTCGGGCTCCTCGACCCGGTCCAACAGGCCGCAGTTCTGCAGAAACCTGCTCCAAGTTAATGCCTTTCTTTCAGAGCAGGAGCAGAGTCAATGGAGAATCGCTGCTCTAAGCGGCTAAACTTAGCTTCGGCTAATGCTAACGTTAGCTTCAGGCTCACACTGCGAGCCGAAACAACCGGAAGCAACAGACACCGACACTCGGGCACCGACACTCCGGCCCGGCCCTGGCAGTCACTCACCAGAGCAGAACCGGAGCAGAACCGTGTTTACGGGAAGTCTTCCTGCTAGCACCAAGAACCCGCGGAATCGACTGTTTATGCGCATGCGCGATACATTCTCGGCGCTGCCTTCAGGAGCGTCGTAAATCCCAGACACAACACTAATTCAAGATAACGTTTTAGAGACTTAATGCGGCTTAAAAAGGTCCACATTAAAATAGAAATAAACATATGAGAAGTATGAGCATTAAATATGAGTGGCAGTAAACATGAACATGTCATATGGGAAGAGAAATATATGTATTACCATTGTCTCTTTAGTCCCAGTATGTGCAGCATCAAACACACTTGATGAAACTAGATGGGAATTTATTATTATAACATTTACAGTGAATATGATCCATCAAAACAAAAGGGTTCATGTTATTCAAACATGTATATCATGAGAAACAGAAAGAACATCATATCTTATATATCTATATATGGATATAGATATGATGTAGCTCTAAATCAGGCATGTCCCATACCAACTCACTCACAGTCTGTGGTCATGACAGTGGGGTGGAGCCACGGTATCAAGGTCCACCTATACATGCTCTCGGCCAATCAAGAGTCAGTCTCAGCTGTCAATCAAATCAATAACTGCTAAAACCCAAAGTGATCAGATACTTTGGGGGGGGGGGGGGGGGGGGGGGTTCGGGGGGGGGGGGCGCTGTCCTGTGACCCGTCAGAACCATTTCAGCTGCTGGCGTTTGTAAACTCTTGCGTCCAGGGGAACTCGTCCCTGTGCTTCCTCTGCTGGTCGCTCAGGCCATCGTCCCCACAACAATGTTTCTTGAGCTGCCGCGAGTCGGAGAAGCCCTGACCGCAGCGGCCGCAGGAGTACAGCTTCACGCCCGTGTGGATCTGCATGTGCGACTTGAGCTGGTTGGACTGCCGGAACTTCCTGCTGCACACCGCACACTGATAGGGCTTCTCTCCAGTGTGGACCAGCAGGTGGCGATGGTAGTTCTGCGGCGTCCTAAATTCTTTGCCACACTGTTCACAGCGGTGAGGTTTGACTCCGGTGTGCAGCAACTGGTGCTGCTTCAGCTGCGACGACAGCAGAAAGCCTTTCTGACAGATGGCGCAGACGTGTGGCCGGTCCCCGCTGTGCTGCCTCATGTGATACAGGTACATGTGGCGCAGGTGGAACGACTTCCCGCACGTGTCGCAGGTGAACTCTTTGTTCTCTGTGTGGCTCTTTTCGTGCGTCCTCAGCGTGCTGCTGCTGCTGAAGCTCTTCAGACAGATCTTACAGGAGAACGGTTTGACCCCGGGTGAAGTGCGTCTCCCCTTCCCTCCGTCCGTCCCTCCGTCTTTACTGTGGTGCACCAGCTGCTGGTGTTTCTGCAGCTGACAGTTGTAGAAAAATGTCTTCCCACACAAATCACACATGAACGGCTTCTCCACTCCGTGAACCAGCATGTGAGTCTTCAGAGCCCAGGTCCCAGTGAAGCCATCGCCACACTGGTCACACCTGAGGACAGAACACAGGTAGCACGTGAAGTATTAAAATACAAAGGATGTGTTATGAAACATGTGTATATATAAATAATCTATATTTATATATGAATAAGCCAATATTAAGAATTTCAAGACGCAGGTTCAAGTATAAATGGGTCATCGTTGTCTAAAGAACACATGACCAGGATTCAGGTGCTTTCAACTGGACCTGACACCAGTGAAGTCCCGTGCTGCTGCAGTGGTGCGATTACCTGAACGGTTTCTCTCCATTGTGCAGCCGCAGGTGTCTCTGCAGGTTGTACTTGAGTCCGAAGCTCAGGCCGCAGGTCTGGCACATGAAGGGTTTTTCTCCAGAGTGGACAATGGCGTGCTGCAGCAGCCCCATGCGACACTTGAAGGCTTTGTCACACTCGCTGCATTTGAAAGGTCGCTCCTCTGAATGCGATCTCTTGTGGACGCGAAGGTTGCTGGCGGTGGAGAAGCTCTTGCTGCAGGTCTGACAGGTGTACGGGCGGGCGCCGGTGTGCACGGTCTGGTGCTCTCGGAGGCTCTTCTTCCGCGTGAAACTCTTCCCGCAGACATCGCACATGAAGGGCTTGACTTTGGCGTGCGACAACTCATGGTAGCGGCGAGAACTAGAGGAGGTGAAGGTGCGGTCGCAGGCGCGGCAGACGAGAGGCGTCTTCTCGAGCCGATGGGCGGTCTGGTGCGCTCGAAGCTGCCTCAGCAGTCTGAACTTCCTGTCGCACTGGTCGCAACGCAGCAGCTTGTCGGGGTCGTTCTCCTGCACCGCCCTCAGCTGGTGGCTCAGTAGGTGTTTCTGCAGTGTTGTGATTTTATAGAAACCTTTATCACACGAGCTGCATGGAAACGGCTTCAGGTGACACGACGTGTGTTTGTTGAGCTGATGCTTCTGATGAAAACCTTTGTCACAGAGTTGACAGAAAAACCTCTTCTGTCTGTACAACTCCCTCCTCCTCCTCCGCTCAGCCTCCCTCTGCTGGTCATCGGTCGGCCCTGCAGCACACAGCAGCCGTTAGACCACCACACACACATACACACACACACGCACGCACGCAGTACATGTGTTACCTGGCTGACTCCTCCTTTCATCTTCATCAGCTTCTCTCTTCATCACCGACTGCTGAAAATACAGACTGTTTTTCACACGTTGTGACACCCCAATGTACGACCTAACCCTACAGAAAAACATGATAATAATTTAAACCATGGATGGAGCCTCAGTGAGGAGGTCAGGGGTCACACTCACAGCTTCCTCTGGCGTTGGAGGATCGTCCCTGGCGTTTGATGGTTCACCTGTGAGCTGCTCCGCTGGCTGATCATTAACCACAGGAAGTGATGTCATGTGCAAAGAGGACCGGATCAAATCTGGTGATGGACTTGGGACGGATTCTGAAACCACCTGGGTGTGGACGTCAGGGCGGGGCCCCGCTTCTCTCTCCTGCAGCGCTTGGGGGCCCCTGCTGCTCTGGCCCGTAATTGGTGCGAGGGGCTGGCTGATGATGACCACGGGGACCTGGGGGCCACATCTGGTTTTAGTGGAGTTGAGGATGGCCACAGCAAGAGTGGCAGGGCTAGATGCTGATTGGCCGATGTCAAGGGACAGAGCACGCCCATCTGCAGGATTCAGTTCATCAAAATAAAAGATACTGACGTTAAAAGATAAAGTATGACAATAAACACATTCATTAAGATGCGTTCAGGGTCCCTCCCCTCACATTCCCTGAGATGTTTATGCCACCAACCTGCTGGTGTTTGAC
The DNA here is from genome assembly GCA_016785235.1 of Pseudorhombus dupliciocellatus. Classification (NCBI taxonomy): domain Eukaryota; kingdom Metazoa; phylum Chordata; class Actinopteri; order Pleuronectiformes; family Paralichthyidae; genus Pseudorhombus; species Pseudorhombus dupliciocellatus. Next base: position 1,880,261 of record JAFBJW010000022.1, read on the forward strand.
TCTGGCAGCTCTTGGCTGCAAAGTTCTCCTGGTTCTTCAGTTCAGACTTCAGAAGTTTTACTTCATCCTTTAACGCCATGTTCTCTTTCTCTACACTAACATACAGTTCTGTAAAAACTCTGCTGATTTTACGAACAGCCTCCCTTGACATCACGTTGAGGACAGTGTTCAGCTGAATCTGCAAGAGACGACGTAAGAGGCATCAGATCTCTGTGAGCATGCTGTTCATCCTGTGGTACTATTACTACTTTATTTAGTTTTGTCGCGAAAAATACTGAGAAACATGTATACTATGATATAAATGTGTATAAGCGGATACAAACTCTCACACTGTAAAATAAACTCATATAATCTGCTATATAAACAAGTATTCTCTGCTATTTAAACGAGTATTCTCTGATATTTAAACGAGTATTTTCAGATATTGGAATGAGTATTCTCTGATATATAAACGAGTATTCTCTGATATTTAAACGAGTATTCTGATATATAAACGAGTATTCTCTGATATATAAACGAGTATTCTCTGCTATTTGAACGAGTATTTTCAGATATATAAACGAGTATTATCTGGTATTTAAACGAGTATTTTCAGATATAGGAACGAGTATTCTCTGATATATAAACGAGTATTCTCTGATATATAAACAAGTTTTTTCAGCTATATAAACGAGTATTTTCAGATATATAAACGAGTATTCTCTGGTATTTAAACGAGTATTTTCAGATATAGGAACGAGTATTCTCTGATATATAAACGAGTATTCTCTGGTATTTAAACGAGTATTTTCAGATATAGGAACGAGTATTCTCTGATATTTAAACGAGTATTCTCTGGTATTTAAACGAGTATTTTCAGATATAGGAACGAGTATTCTCTGATATTTAAACGAGTATTTTCAGATATTGGAATGAGTATTCTCTGATATATAAACGAGTATTCTCTGATATTTAAACGAATATTCTGATATATAAACGAGTATTCTCTGATATATAAATGAGTATTCTCTGATATTTAAACGAGTATTCTGATATATAAACAAGTATTCTCTGATATATAAATGAGTATTCTCTGATATATAAACGAGTATTCTCTGATTTTTAAACGAGTATTCTGATATATAAACGAGTATTCTGATATATAAACGAGTATTCTCTGATATATAAATGAGTATTCTCTGATATATAAACAAGTATTCTCTGGTATTTAAACGAGTATTTTCAGATATAGGAACGAGTATTCTCTGATATATAAACGAGTATTCTCTGGTATTTGAACGAGTATTTTCTGAGATATAAACGAGTATTCTCTGGTATTTAAACGAGTATTTTCAGATATAGGAACAAGTATTCTCTGATATATAAACGAGTATTCTCTGATATTTAAACGAGCATGCTCTGATATGAACTTGTTAGTAGAAGTACCCGGAAGTGCAGCCTGTCCTCCCTGTCCGTGTGTCCCACTGTCTCCTGGAGGACACACTCCACCGCCGCCGCCATGATGAGCTCCGTCTGACCGCAGAAGCTTCGAACCGCCGCCATGTTGCTGCACGCCACTCGGAGCCTTGGGTTCGGTCCGAACCCAAACAGACGTCGGTGAGAAGGACCGGAAATTACCGCCAATTCACATCCGTGTTAACAACGGTGTCAACTTCCGGGTTATCTGTCCCGAAAAGCCAAATCACCTCCTCCGACTTCACCAGGTCTCCCGATTCTGATTTATTCTGTTGTTATGTCCTCAGTAAGACGGAGGTGTGTGTTCAGACAAACTGACAGTCACGTGTCCTTTGAACTTGTTTTAATCTTCGTTTCATCAAATTCAAAAGGAAGATGAATGTATGTGTATATGGTTCTATTAATAATAATAATGTCACTGGGGATTATTGCTAATAATATTATAATGTGTGCTGACCCGGTTCATCTTGACAATGACACAGGGTTCCCTCTCGCTGGATCCGAAGCTGGTGTCAACAGAGCTGCGTTTAAACAGGCAGACTCTTCGTCCTTCTGGACGCTTCTGGGTGCTTCTGGACGCCGTTGTCATAACCTGCAGGATGACATCACGCTTCCTGAGCGCCAGCAGAACAGCAGGGCTCTTACTGTGAAGCTCATTCTCCGGTCTGACGCCGCAGGAGCTCGAGCAGCCGTCGGCTGTATTGTCTCTGTCCACCAGGGGTCTCACACTGTCTCACACTGTCTCTGTCCACCAGGGGTCTCATACTGTCTCACACTGTCTCTGTCCACCAGGGGTCTCATACTGTCTCACACTGTCTCTGTCCACCAGGGGTCTCACACTTTCTCAGTCCACCAGGGGTCTCACACTGTCTCAGTCCACCAGGGGTCTCATACTGTCTCACACTGTTTCTGTCCACCAGGGGTCTCACACTGTCTCACACTGTCTCAGTCCACCAGGGGTCTCACACTGTCTCACACTGTTTCTGTCCACCAGGGGTCTCACACTGTCTCTGTCCACCAGGGGTCTCACGCTGTCTCACACTGTCTCTGTCCACCAGGGGTCTCACGCTGTCTCACACTGTTTCTGTCCACCAGGGGTCTCACGCTGTCTCACACTGTCTCTGTCCACCAGGGGTCTCACGCAGTCTCAGTCTACCAGGGGTCTCGCACTGTCTCACACTGTCTCAGTCCACCAGGGGTCTCACACTGTCTCACACTGTCTCAGTCCACCAGGGGTCTCACGCTGTCTCACACTGTCTCTGTCCACCAGGGGTCTCACGCTGTCTCACACTGTTTCTGTCCACCAGGGGTCTCACACTGTCTCAGTCCACCAGGGGTCTCAAACTGTCTCAGTCCACCAGGGGTCTCACACTGTCTCTGTCTACCAGGGGTCTCATACTGTCTCACACTGTCTCTGTCCACCAGGGGTCTCACACTGTCTCAGTCCACCAGGGGTCTCACACCGTCTCACACTGTCTCTGTCCACCAGGGGTCTCACACTGTCTCACACTGTCTCAGTCCACCAGGGGTCTCATACTGTCTCACACTGTCTCTGTCCACCAGGGGTCTCACACCGTCTCACACTGTCTCTGTCCACCAGGGGTCTCACACTGTCTCACACTGTCTCAGTCCACCAGGGGTCTCATACTGTCTCACACTGTCTCTGTCCACCAGGGGTCTCACACTGTCTCACACTGTTTCTGTCCACCAGGGGTCTCATACTGTCTCACACTGTCTCAGTCCACCAGGGGTCTCACACTGTTTCTGTCCACCAGGGGTCTCACACTGTCTCTGTCCACCAGGGGTCTCATACTGTCTCTGTCCAACAGGGGTCTCACACTGTCTCACACTGTCTCAGTCCACCAGGGGTCTCAAACTGTCTCACACTGTCTCACACTGTCTCTGTCCACCAGGGGTCTCACACTGTCTCACACTGCCTCACACTGTCTCTGTCCACCAGGGGTCTCAAACTGTCTCACACTGTTTCTGTCCACCAGGGGTCTCACACTGTCTCTGTCCACCAGGGGTCTCACGCTGTCTCATACTGTCTCTGTCCACCAGGGGTCTCACGCAGTCTCACACTGTCTCTGTCCACCAGGGGTCTCAAACTGTCTCACACTGTCTCACACTGTCTCTGTCCACCAGGGGTCTCACGCTGTCTCACACTGTCTCTGTCCACCAGGGGTCTCACACTGTCTCACACTGTCTCAGTCCACCAGGGGTCTCACACTGTCTCACACTGTCTCAGTCCACCAGGGGTCTCACGCTGTCTCACACTGTCTCTGTCCACCAGGGGTCTCACGCTGTCTCACACTGTTTCTGTCCACCCGGGGTCTCACACTGTCTCTGTCCACCAGGGGTCTCACGCTGTCTCACACTGTCTCTGTCCACCAGGGGTCTCACGCAGTCTCAGTCTACCAGGGGTCTCACACTGTCTCAGTCCACCAGGGGTCTCACACTGTCTCAGTCTACCAGGGGTCTCACACTGTCTCACACTGTCTCAGTCTACCAGGGGTCTCACACTGTCTCAGTCCACCAGGGGTCTCACACTGTCTCAGTCCACCAGGGGTCTCACACTGTCTCAGTCTACCAGGGGTCTCATACTGTCTCACACTGTCTCTGTCCACCAGGGGTCTCACACTGTCTCAGTCCACCAGGGGTCTCATACTGTCTCACACTGTCTCTGTCCACCAGGGGTCTCACACTGTCTCAGTCCACCAAGGGTCTCACACTGTCTCAGTCCACCAGGGGTCTCACACTGTCTCACACTGTCTCTGTCCACCAGGGGTCTCACACTGTCTCAGTCCACCAGGGGTCTCACACTGTCTCACACTGTCTCGGTCCACCAGGGGTCTCACACTGTCTCACACTGTCTCAGTCCACCTGGTGTCACACACAGGTTGAGGAATGTCAGCAGAGGTCATAGGTCAGCAGCCTCCAGTCAAACTGATCTCTGCACATTCAAGTTTGTCTGCTGTGATATCGCATGATGTCATCAGACCATCCTGCGACATCATACCAGGTGATGTCATCAGCAGCCAACAGCTCATCTGTTCCCACACAAACAACATAGCGGCTCCTTTTCTTCTCACTGAAAAAATAACATCGTGACGTTTCAAGCACCCACCAGCCCCCACCCTCTCTCCGCCCTCCCCCTCCCTCCCTCCCTCCCTCTAGCAGTGGGAGGATGCTGCCTGGTTGCTGTGGTTTCAGCCTCTCGTCATCGGGGGTGACGGCGTGAGCGATCATTCTCACTGCGAGGACGTATGACCGCGGGACTGAGCAGAGAGGAGAAGGAGACGAGGAGAGGAGGGGACGAAGGTTGTGGATGAATGTTGATTCATCAAAGATCTGTGAGGGTGACGAAAATATTTGATTCTTTGGAAGGAGGAGTAGAGGAGAGCAGGAGGGATGGACGCAGTCTAACTCATGTTGGGGCCTGTGGTAAGCTTTGACTCTCGCTGCTGTGTTTGTCTTAAAATGTGATCGTGTCAGTAAAGTCGCTTCAAATATGACTCAATGTGGCTGCCATTTTGAATCCGACTGTAGACCAGCCCTGCAGATTAAAGCCAGGCTCTTATTTTGAAAGAGCTGTATTCATGCCAACATATAAAAGAAAACAGTCAAATGACCACAATAATGACCAATGACCAGGAAAATACAGGGCGCTGACCCCACCAACGTCCTGAGATGAAGAGCCTGCATATATTATGTAAAAATAACCCAAAGTTAATGATGTGTGAGGCCGATGAACGTGTCTGTAGTTCAGAGAAACACCTGAGGGAACCAGAAGAAACATTAATAACGCACCTACAGCTTTGAGAGGAAACAGGAAGCAGAATAAGTCTCGGCTCAGGCGGGATGCAGATGTTGGCAACCAGGAGCCCTGTAGTACAGGTTCACTTCCTGCTTCCTGTCCCTGGTTCTGCAGCAGAGCTCCTCCCACATGCAGGGCTGTTCCACCAAAGAACCAGGAGCTAGTTCGGTGCTAGCGCTCAGCTGGTTCTAATCCACTTTGATATTCCATTGGCACGGAGCCCAGCCAGAGCCACGTCTTTGCATCAGTACGTCCCCGAACTCCTTTTTGAACTTTTAGAGTTTCAGGAGCTGCTCGATAGCTTTTCGTAGGCTGGTGTGCTCGGCCAGGCTCCACCCAGTTTCCTCTGTATGTCTCCAGGTCTCCTCCTCCGACCACTCATGTAGTCGGTGCTTTGCTCAGGCCAAGCACAGCTGGTGCCCGTTACGCTCCAGTATTTAGCACCTGGAGCCAGTTCCTTGTTGGTGGAAACAGAAAGAACTGGTTCCAAACTGGGTGCTAGCACCAGCTCGGTGGAAAAGCAGCCAACCCACATCACAACGAAGATGAGCAACGTGACGAACAGCGAGCCACTGCACCCTGACCCTGACGGAGTGTGCACGGTCCTGGGGACTTCACTCCTGAAAGATGGCGTGTTTGTGGGGGGTGCACAACCCGGGATTCTAATGTATTAGCTTGAAACAAACAAGGCGGGCGGTCCAGAGCCCAGAACTTTTTCCACAGCGCAGTGGAATCAGGTGGTTGGAGGTTGTAGGAAAAAAGCTGCTCGGTGACCAACAGGGAGCATCTGTCCTGCTCACGAGTGTTGGGTTAACGCCTGAAACCAAAGCTTCTCGGCTACTCTGTTGGACTCCTCTCTTCCAGAAGGCATGACATCATACACCTCGAAGAGATGCTGCTGTTGCTAGGTTACCATCAGCTGACTCCCTGTTCCATTTTTAGAGGAAAGCTCAGAGACAGAGAGCTGGGGGAGGGGCCACACTGACACTGTCAGTCAAGCTCTGAAGAGTCGTAACCATGGTGTAGCATCGAAGGCCTCTCCACACTGTGACCTTTGGCACATGCCTGACAGACGAGTTCATGAAACAATGAGAGATATCATATGAATGGACCCCACACTTCAGATGTCCAATGTCCCCGACCCCCAACGATCCCTGACCCCTACCTTGACCTCTTGCTGCATTATCAATTGTCTGTCTGACCCACCTTCAGCCGCGCGCTGTGCTTGTTGCCACTTGTCCCCTGACCTAACTATGCATACCAGTGACCTGTGACCTTTTACATTTGACCCCCTAACAGAAGCCAGGATTTCCTGATCACCCTCTGACGGGCTCGGACGTCATGACGTCTCAGCAGGAGGTGCCTTCCATTGCCCGTTTTTTTCAGTATGTGGAGGATTGTGGACTTAGAACCTACGATGGTCTGGTGATACAAAATGCCTCCGATATTGCCAGAGAGAGCGACCGCATCCGTAACCAGACCAACTGGACCTACCTGCAGGAAAAACACCAGAAGAGATGGCAGCAAGAAACCATCAGGTAGAAAATACCACAACACACACAGGTCCAGATGTGTGTGTGTGTGTGTGTGTGTGTATATATATAAAACCCTAACCCTAACCACCTTTTTAGAGGTCAGTATTTGAAGGTCAAAGTGCAGCACATCTCAGTGATAATAGTTGTGAGCCATGCATTTAAATTTCATGTGTGAAATGGATCACGATTGTGTGACCTGTCATTCAACCCACTTAGAACTGGTGAAGATGTCGCCGTGGCAACAGACGTGTCGTTCTCTGGAAGACATTTCAGGATGGGGTTCATGACACTTCCAGCACCGCAAGACCGACTGCCCCCTCCAAGTCAGGGCTTCGCCGTCCGATCCCAGTCGCTCCACTCTGTGGGTGGAGCAGAGGATGAGTCCAACGCCAACCGGAAACAGCCCCCCCCCAAACCGAAGAGAGACCCCAACACCAAACTGAGCAGCAGCTTTGAGATGGTGAATGGGAGAGATCAGCAGGAGGCCATGGAGCTGATGGAGCAGCTGGAGGGTGAGTTGGATCTCAGTGAGTTTCTCATCATGTCCAACATTAGTGGCACCTTTGTGAATCTGTCACTGACGCTTCTGCAGCTCACTGCCCCGCTCAGAAGATGCCTCCACCGAAACCAAAGAGGAACCCAAACACTCAGCTCAGCACCTCTTTTGATGAGTCCTACATCCATAACCGTGGCAACAGGATGTCATCTTTGAGGTGGTCTAAGTCTTCGTCCCAGAGCCAGAGTCCGGTGTCCAGGGGAACGGACGATGAGGAGCCAGTGTACATTGAGATGGTGGGGAACATCCTGAGAGAGCTGAAAGGTCAGGAAGTGGCGGAGGACGATCCAAGCGAGTCTGTGTATGAGGAGATGAAATATCCAGTGTTGGAGGACTTTGCGCAGGACAATCCCTCAGCCATCTTGGATCAGGACACCTGGCCCCATGAATCCCTCTGCGACATCCCTCCACCCTTTCCCAATCTTCTGACACATCGGCCACCTTTGCTCGTCTTCCCCCCCGCCCCTCCTCAGTGCTCTCCCAACTCTGACGAGTCTCCTCTGACTCCACTCGATGTTACCCGCCTGCCCGTGTTAGAGCAGGCCTCCTACGGCAAATCCAGTAGCGCCGAATCCCCGCAGAGCTCAAGCCACCATGGCAAAGACAGAGATCGAGACAGAGACCTCTCTGGTCGATCGTCAGCTCCTCCTCTCCCGTCAAACCTCTACAAGTCGTCTGGCTCTGTCCACAGCGGCCACGGTTACCCCCGGAGCCAATCAGCATGTCCATCTCCAGTCAGCATGGGCCGCTCGCTGACCCCTCTGAGTCTGAAGAGGCCGCCGCCATATGACACGTTGACCACTGGTGCAAATATACCTCGTTCTTCATCTTTGTCATCCTCACACAAAGCAGGGGGAAGCAGATCTAAACTTAGTAACTCCTCCTCCACCCACGGTTCCATCCAGAATCTGTCAATACGGACTCCAACGAGCCCGATGGACGAAGGCAACAATGTGTGTACGTCAGGTCGGCCGGTGGCGAAGAGGAGCTCAGGAAGCAGGAGGAGCAGAGAGAGCGAAGGTAGGAGCACCTTCCTTACAAGCAAAAGTCAGACATTTGTTACACTCGTTACTGGAATGATGATCATTCAAGTCTTAAGAGCCTTTGTGTCTCAGACTACAGGTCTCTGCCTCGACGGGACAGAAAAGACAAAGATGGACCGTCCAGTCCACGGTCCAACAGGATGGGCAGGTCCTCCGTCAGCCCCACCATGATGCTGTCTGGAGGTGGGGGGGGTGGAGGTCAGTCCCCCGTCAGGTGGTCGTCAGGTTAAAGGATTCTGTTTGTCAGGTGGTCGTCAGGTTGAGGCATTCTCTATTTGAGTTTACTGAAATTATTTATTTTTCAGAATCAAAGTCTGTTTGTAAACTCGGCCGTTCAGCGTCGGCGTCAGGAGTTCCTTCCCCTGGAGCGACACCACAACGTCACCTGCAAGAAGTGCATCACCCTGCCCTTAGACAGGTACACCTGTCTGTCTCACTTGCATAATACCTGTCCATCTCACCTGTGTGTCTCATGTCTGTTGAGAGGCATCTGCCTGCAGACCTCACATCTGGCTCAGGTTCCGCCCTCAGGTCAGGTAAGTGACTAATGATCTAAAAACAGGTTGAATGAGTGTGTCTTTGTCAGTAAGTGACTAAAGTGAGACACACTGTCCCCACGTATTGGCATACAGTATATATACTTCAAATGATGAATGACAAAGACAGATCAAAGCCAGTTGTTGTTGGGTGTTATAAAAAACAGCCTACTTGAATAGTAACATTAATATATGTGGCCTCTCAGACAGAAATTCCCTGAAATCTTCAAAATAGAAAATTGTCTTAGAATATTTATGAAGTCATTATAGATCAAAGAACACGTAGACCAGAAGGGTTAGGGTTGGTACCTTCTACCTGCATGTCCGTCCCCAACAGTGGAAGTCTGCAGGCAGATCCTCGCTGTCTTGCCTGTTTTGAATCATAAATCACTTTTGGTTTCAGGATTCAACTTCACTCAACAACTGAACCCATGAACATGTAACACCTAAGCTGACATGTGGACAACTAAACAAGTAAACAACAAAATAACTTCAGATTTTTTTTAATTGGTAAAAAAAAACAATTTTTTGTTCCCTTTAAAAAGTTTGTTTGAATGTAAATGCTATGCTCCTTAACATCAAACATTAAACTAACATGAAGTAATGCTGACGAATGTCATTAAACACATGACCATGACAAATGAACCGTCCACCTCATCAACATCTGCAAGTTCAGTAATCAATCATGTCATTTCTCACATATGAAATCAATGTTCCTCTGTTCAGTCAAGAGCTGCATCCGACTTTGTCCACTGATGCATGCTGGGTAGGGGGAGAGAGAGAGAGAGAGCATCAGGTTTCAGAGGTGAATCATTGAAATGAAGCAAGAAATTAAGGATTATTGTTAATGAGAGTCACAACTGAGATGATAATTTTTTAAGTGTTGTTTTTCATTAAAATAATACAAATAATAACATTAATGATCATAATAGCAGTTGACATCAGTCCTGGAGTCAGAGATCCAAAATAAGAGAGAGAGAATGCATGATGGGAAATAGCTATAAATATATTCTAAAATAACATTATTAATTACAGAGCAGGTTTATTCATTCTTGTTTTGATGATTCTCCAGCCATAACGTACATGTCATTCAACTTCAGCGTTAAGACATCAGACTCTTTTGTTGTTTTCCTGCAATATGATCTGAATATTTAATTTATGTTTAAACAAAATCTGAGACACCCATGAAAATAAAGTCTAGAGTCTGTAACTGTCTGTCTGTGTCACTTATTTAAGTCTAGACTATCGCACCTTGTCTTTGGAATGAATGTATATAATGACGTACTGGAATGGTTCTGTAGTGCACTGTTAATCCGCAATTATGTTTTAAAGGAATAAAAGAACCTGGCAACTGTATTAATACCCGGTGCACCTTGTGGTATCCACTAAAAGTGCTGAACCCAAATGTTCTAATCCTCTAACCCTAAGAAAAGCAAGTGTGCTTTCAGTGATGATTGACAGGTGGCTAACAGGCTTATGTTGTGGTGCCTTTCATCTCCAGATGCCATGGCTGTGCGGCGACGTCACTATGATGGAGATGATCGAAAAGAAACAAGTTCTGTGTCACGAGATAAGAGCTCGTCAGCGACCTGAGAAAAATCTGTGTAAACAAGACAGTATGCCCATCCTGCCCAGTTGGAAGAAGAAACATCCACCGCCATACTCAGCCCCTGCCACTGTTTCCACTGCTGGACAGGTTACCACTGCATTCTGGGACACAGCCATATGAGACTAAACCATGGAGTTGTAGAAAGTGAGGAGGATGATGATGAAATAACCATGTTGTCTTTGATCTCCATCTTATGATGAATTGATACCAGATGTGTGTTTAATCATTGTATTCAAAGTCAACCTTGCCAGTTTATTCACCTCCATCAGCACTGGGAACTGTCATTGTTTACATGTGATAAATATAATGTAGAATTTACAGAGAAAATCACAATAAAGACTGGAATTCATTTTAAAGATGAAGAGTTTCTTGAAGAAAATGAATTTATTTTTGTTGTTAGGATACAGGATGATGGCCCTTCTTGAATAACGTTAACCTTCACACCAGTCCTGATCGCTTGGTACCTGTCACGACTGGGCCAGGAAAGAACTGAAAATCACCCAAGCTGGGGAAAAAAGGCTCACAAAACAAAGTCTCAAGGAACTTAAAGAATCAGCAGGCATGAACATGGATGCAAGAATAAACACATGGTGGCAGGCAAGACGTGGCAACGTGGCGTGGGTGAGAGGAGTATATATAGGGTGACCAGGTAATGGGGAACAGGTGAAAACAATCAGGTAATCAAAAACAGGAAGTTAAGCTACGGAAAGCAACACAAACCGAGTTTCAAAGTAAAACAGGAAGTGGGAACTTAAGTAACTGAGAACAGACATAACTTAACAACTTGTAGTCCTGACAGGTACCAGCCTCGAATCTTTACAACCTTGGAAGGGTTTTTGCTAAATTGGTGGGTGAGTGGGGAGAGGTTTACGCTGACGAACCCTAACATTTGTGTGTGCACATCTCCCTCATGTCCACTTCAACATCTGAAAACATCAGAACGATAACCCCAGTGTTACATATGCTTTTTCTTCTCTGTAGGCTCATTATAGAGAAAAAGCTTAACATTGCTTTAAGATGTTCAAAAAGTGCATTTTGCTCATTTGATGAAATGTAGATTAGTTAAGACGATCAACAACTGTATGAGCTTTATGTAAGCCTGGTTGGTTTCATAGTGCTGTGTGTGTTGTCCTAGGAGCGTGGGCATGTGGCCCTGCCGTGGATCTCACCAGCATAGAGAACAAAATTAAATCAGCTACTCTCATATGTATTTACTCTCTACTCTGAATGATTAAAACTAAAATGTTTCAGGTAACAAAGCCCGGGGCTGTCCAGGGGCTCAAACACTGCCTGCGTGTCTGGAACATGTGAAAACCTTCCAGAAAGTCAGAGCCTCACCTCGGCCCAACTGGCCCGACCAGACTGGCTGAAAAACCTGACAGGTCACGCTAACACTGAACACACGCCTCTGGAGCTGCTGCATTTGCTGCCATTAGTTATGCTTCTGCAGCTGGCTCTGTTTCTGACATGAAGCCATGACTGTCCTCTGGTTTCCCTCAATACGGCAATATGCAAATCGCCCTCAGGCGTTTCAAAGCACATACCACAGAGCGTTCCTCCTCTGAAATCCTGCTCGGTCCCATTCCTGAGAGATCTGCTGTCAGGCTGTGAATGATGTCACATGTTTGCTTGGTGACAGACGGAGCCTGGAGCTTTGTGAACCTGGATCAGGAACTGAATAAATCGCTGTTGCATCAGCCTGATGTGAGACACGAACAAAATGTTCCAGAGAGGAAACCAGGAGGTCTTATCATGTGATTCAAACAAAGGTTTTGTTCTGCTTTGGTGCACTGACCATGTGGGGCGTCTTCAAATGCTGCTGTCCCCATGAACTGTGGGACGTCCCTGTGTCCTCTGCCAACAGAGACAACAGAGAACTCTGTGAAGCTTCTGTCCTTCTCATCCAGAGACTTCAAGAAGCTCTTATCACGGCGGCTGCTGAAATACTTGAGCAGGAGGGTGGAGCGCATGTTCCTGAACACGGCCTGAAAACTGTTGCAAGAATCTATCTGGAAGACAACATGGATTCTAGTTTTTAATCTTGATACTGCATCATCTTCTAAAGTTCAGCAGGTGTGTATGAGGCAGGGGAAGAAGGTGGGTGGAGCTTCAGTCAAAGAACCAGGCTTATTAACAAAGTGTGGGGCCGTAGGGGGGAGGGGCTAAAGTGCTGTCTGCATGTCTGGAACATGTGAAAACATTCCTGAAAGTCAGAGCCCGACCAGACTGGCTGGAAAACCTGACGGGTCACGCTAACACTGAATGAACGCCTCGGGGAAAGGGTTGGACAGCCCAGATGATGCTCCAGGACATTTTGGCGTTCAAGTGCAAGCTGACGGTGTTTGTCAGAGATGGACAGAGAGGGACATGTCCCCCTCCAGGGACAGCACCAAGGTCACATGACCGTACAGTATTAGTATTTGCAGAGAGCAATCACAGCAACACAAACCATTTAAATAACCTTCCCCGCGACGCCGCTTGACATCGACCCACCACAACAACACGTTGTTGTGCATCCAACAGTACATTGGCCTCGCACAGGTACCAAAATATTAGGGTTATGCCCTTAACAATGTAGAGGTTGGCAAGATTCACTTTTATACAATATTAATAAAGAGTCGTGTTTAAAAATAAACATTAAGAACATAATAAAAGTCTAAACACAAACTAAAAAGGATATACGTACTATGTACAGATGTCTAAGTATGCGTGCGTGCGCGTGTGTGTGTGTGTGTGTGTGTGTCTATACGTGTGAGTGAGTGAGCGAGTGAAGATTCAAAATGGCTGCTGGCCACAGAAAAGACAATGGGCCCCCTGGAGTGATGGGGACCATGTGACTGAGATCACATGTGTGATAAGGGTGGAGATGACCGTGTGATGTGTTGGTGCTCAGGTTAAAGAAAGGCGTTAGATGCATGCACGGTGAAGAAACAGCATAACAGAACTAACATCGACTTTCGAATAACACGCTACCAAATATCACAGCTTCAAGTCAAACTCGGACATCAAATGAAAGGAAGATTCAGTTAAGTTCTTAGCTTAGCCTAGTGTAATGCTAGAGCGATCGGTTCTTTGTTTAGCCCAGTTGCGTTACCCGTCCATGGAAATGGAAGACGATCCTTTGGAGGTGCTGGTTGAAGTCCAGTGAAGTGGTTGCTTGGTTGGTGTTTCCTGTTGGTTGCGGGTCAGACCTTGTGTCGTGACCGGTCGTGCTGGAGTTCTTAGGCAGGCTCTCGCGTCACTGCCTCTGGATGGTTTCAGCAGGCTACTCTGGGCAGGCCTGCATGGAGGTGAAGAGCTTCTACCGATTCCTCCAGAAGTGGAGAGGAGGCCGGGAAGAGGAGCAGTTGGCTCCCCAGGTGGAGAGGAGCGTGGAGTCGAAGAGCAGAGAGGTCCTCCTGAGAGAGGTCCCCCTGAGAGCGAAAACCTGGGCTTTTATGGGCTTTGTGACCTCATAGGTCAAAGGGCACACATTGACCAATAGTTGGTGAAGTTTCCTCCAGGACAGGGTTCGTCACCTAGGTGTGAAGTCCCAATCCCCCTCAGTTGGAGGGTTCTGGAAGCATTCCTTTGTCTTCCAGAGCAGGAGAGGCCATGTGGTCAGGCTTTTCGACACACATGTGGGCCCAACTATGGTTCACAAATACCGAGGTCCAACAATGTCATTGTTATGTGTTGTTGGTTTGATTGGCGTGGTTGCATTGCCGCCACCTACTTCATTTCATTTTCTTCTCTCATTTACTTTCTTCTGTTCTTCTCCGTAGTTGCGTTGTTGTTGTAAATCATTACGTGACGTAAACTTGGCACAGTTGGCAAAGACTTAAGGATCGGCAAATTTAAAACAATTGTCACGTCTGAGCAGAGGTCTGAACCCAAAAGCACGAGGCAAAGATCAAAATGAGAGTCCTTTTATTTTAAAAGGAACTGAAAATCCCCCTACAGGGGAAAAAGGCCCATTCCTGGGAGATCTGCTGTCAGACTGTGAATAATGTCACGTTTGCTTGGTGAATCTGGTTCACTGAATAAATCGCTGTTGCAGCAGCCTGACGTGAGACACGAACAAAATGTTCCAGAGAGGAAACCAGAAGGTCTTGTCATGTGATTCAAATATAGGTTTTGTATTTTCAAAGTTACGCGGATCTGCTTTGGTGCACTGACCATCTGGGGTGTCTTCAATTGCTGCTGTCCCCATGAACTGTGGGACGTCCCTGTGTCCTCTGCTAAAACAGACGTTTTATATTGTTATTTTCATTTGTCACATCGGTCTGCTTATTGTTGGCCTAATATCACTTTGATAAAACATATTTTCTACAAGGGAAAATAGGCCCATTGGTACACTTCCTCAAGATGTTTGTGGCAACTCAACAACATTTACGCAACAACCTTATGTAAAGTAGCACTCTTTTTCTTTGGGCTCACAACTTGTTCTTTCTGATTGATAGGCAGTATTACCAGTGTCGACACAATAATGTGCTCCAACCAGTTTGAACTGTGCTGACGCAGTATAAGAGAGGGGCCCCCGCAGAGCCACAGCACGTCTCTCAGAGACCTGAAGAAGAGAACTCTGAAGCAGAGCTGAGGTCCCAGCACAGATCAGCTCCAGAAGGTACGACTGCTCGTCTTTGTGTCTTTGTCTTTAGCGTTTCTTGACCTTCACACGAATCATTGCTTTGTTTCCAGTTTGGACGACTAGTACACATGTCTGGTGCAGTGTGTGTGTGTGTGTGAGAGTGTGTGTATGGGGGGGGGGGGGTTCAGTGTGATACCTCACCCCTCAAACATGACGACGTGAACAACAGACAAGATCATTACAGACTCAGAGGCAGATTATCGGATCATTTCTGCCTCAACACAGATAACTTATTCTGATGTAAGAAGGACTGATAACAGGCAGAACCAGTGTTTGTAGTTACAATCCAAAAGGAACAAAGTAAAACTACTGGAATGTCTTAAATGCTGAGTACTGATAATACGTGTATTTGTAAAAAACTCTCACGTGTAGTGACCAATCTTCACTTCATGACTTTATGGCAGAAATCACACAAGTTAGCAAAGCAACATGTGAATCTTTTCCGGGAAAGAAACGAGTGATGGAAAACGAATTGATCGATTTCAATTTTAACCACCAGTCTGTTTTCCTGAGTCTGGGGCAGTAAGCCAGCCAATCACGTGCTCTGTATAGGTCACATGGCCACACTGTCCCCTGGAGTCCAAATGTGGGAGACAAACTCAGGTGTGAGACAAACTCAGGTCCCCTTCAGGCTCACTGAGCAACACACGCTAGCTCAGAATGAACTCGTTTTCACTAATGGATTGAATATGCTCTCAGTACACATTTGCAAAATTCAGCAGGCCGCAGGAGGCTTGGCCGTCGCCATGCCGTCCCTGTTTGTTTGAGCAAAGGTCAAAGAGTGTCCACACTGGGCAGATCAGTGACATGTGTGTGTCCTCCAGCTCTCCTCCAACATGCTCGTGGTCCTGCTCTACCTGGCTGCACTCACTCAGCTGTCTGCTGCAGGTGAGTACACACACGGCAGCCATGTTGGAACTGAAATTACATGAGCCAAGCAGGCAGGTCTTTCTAAAGCTGTGGGCTCCTGAACGTCCTTCAACCTGCTGATTGTCTCTCACCATGTCTCCATGTCAGGCACTCTTACAGCGAACGTGCAATCCTGTGTCATCAAGTTTTTTGGAACAGAATACAACAAGACATATGTGAGTAAGATGAAGCTTGATGCCGTCTGATGTCCTGTGAGGACCTGAGCTCAGGTGGAAGTTACAAAACTGTCTGTTGAATGTTTTTCATCCAATGAATCTGAATTGGCTTTATTACTGTCCACATCTGAATTCATTCATCCGACTGGTTTTAGATTTCAAACTGTGCATGCTCCATGCCCCCCCCCTTCAAAATAAAGATTCAGTCCATTCAGTCCACCTGAAAACAAACCAGAAAATACTAACATGAGTGTCAGTCTGAAACGATGCCCACTGCTGTTCTTCATGTTAACACACAGTTCACACGCATGACAGATATACATGTGTGTTCTGCATGTGGTTTCTCTCTTGCCTCAACAGGTGCGCTACTCGAAAAGAACAGTGTCAGTTTGCTTCAAAGGCTTTTATCCCACAACACCAGAGAACGACTGCGTGATATTTTCAGGAACAGCTATCACTAAGGTTTCTGTGAAAAGTTTCGCTAGGCAGAGTGGGCAAGGAGGAAGCTATCACCAGAATCTCCCTGGCCTCACGGGTACATCACCATGCTTTACTCACATCAAAGCAACTGATCAACGTGCTCTTGTGAGTAAGCATTGTTCAGATCCACGTGATAAGATATAAGAAGAAATGCGTGTTTACTAACAGTCACAATTTCCTGTTTTATGTTTCCAGCCTCAAATCTTTTTCCGTACGTTTGGCAAACAAAGTGTTGTGCAGTTTTACGGTTCACCTCCAAGAGTAAGTACAAGCACAATAAACAGCATAGAAACAACACTGATGAAGTGTCAGCAGTAGGGCCAGGTGGCAGTACACACACACACACACACACACACACACACAGCTGCTTGTGGAATACAGGACGTGAGGCAGCTCCCGGTGCACTGGGATTTCAAAATTGAATCTTTCCCCCTTTGCTCAGGGCACATCCGTACTATTATCACGGATACTGCTTACTGACCCAGTACTTTAATAGTAATATTACATGCCTCATGTTCTGAGAACACGACACAGACCAGCGTATGAGTCGACACTCCGAGGAACCAGTGGAACACTGACGTGCTCGCGTCAGACACTTTCCTCCATGACAGCAGGTAGCTTCAGTATTCTGGCACTGTGAGAGCAGAACATCTCTTCATGTAGGTGTGATGTTTGAGAAGGGAAATATGAGCGTGAAGCAGGAGTTCCATGATATTCACTGTGTCTCTGCACAAACAGCTTCCACACAGTTCCACAGTCAGCTGTCAGAGCTTTGATTACAAATGTGTTTTGGAGCAACTGACTAGAACATTGCAGTACTGAGTACAGTAGTACAGTATTGCCTGTGGGACTGTAAAAAATAAGTTGTTTCAAGTATTTGGGAAATGTGTTCCTACTTTATAGTCCCTCACAGTATTTTACTATTTGTATTGCAGAACAGCACAGTCAGGAACGTCTTCTGTCCCCTGAACAGGAAACTGAAATCATGAACACAATCCCAGAAAATACTCTCATGCCAAAACATTACGGAACGTACTGACACACTTACAGTACTTCTTTTGCCTATCGTGCAGACCACTGTTGGTTGGGAAGTGTGTGTAATATTCTCAAATATTTTACAACACACTTATATGTGTACTGTCTGTAGTACCTGACTGAACAAAACAGACCTGAGTCATTCGATAGAACTTTATTGATTCCTTCAGGAGGGTTCCCTCAGGAAAATTAGAGTTCCAGTAGCATAATTTACAAGCAGCCAGTCAGAATTTAAATAAAATAAAATAGTTATAAAAAAAAAATCAAAATAAAAACAATAAAATAGAGGATATAAGGCAGTGGTGACCATATTATGAGATGTGAAGATTGATTGTATGAACTTGATTGTATGGATGATGTTGCTATATTGCACTTTGGAGGTTTATTGCACAGTCATTGCCATTTTTTGCTGTTCCTCCTTTCTATCCCCTGTCATCCTAGTACCCCCCCTCCCCCCCAAAGAGGAGTTGTACAGTCTGATGGCATGTGGGACAAAGGAGTTTTTGAGTCTGTTTGTCCTGCACTTGGGATGAATTCTGCTGAATGGAGGAAAGCGTCAGTGTGCAGCTGCTTCCTAGAAGTGTCTGCTGTGAGGTTCATTCTGCAGGAGAGTTCTGAGAACACGAGTCAACATAGAAAAGCTGTAGCTGGACAGAAACACGTTACGTCATGCTCCCTGTCGATATAAATGTATAAAAGCTGTCCACAGGTCTGTCTGTGTGTGACCTGAACCTCTGTGGTGTTTCTCTTCTGCAGAATTTCCGCACGATTGTCAATGGAGACTCAGAGGAATTCCAGACAGACAGCACTTCAACATACAAAATGACTGTTGGATGCACACATTCAGGTTAGCAGTGCTGGCATTATTACAGCTGAGAGAAAACTGCAAAGCCACATTAGATCATGTCACTTATCATTCTGTCTGATCTGTTTTGACCAGGTTCCTCATATCGACCCAACACCACCACTTGTAATGCAGAGAACTCCCTGGTCACCTGTAGTACTAACCTAAATGTCACTGTCAAGCCCAAGTAAACACATGCTGTTTATATGTCCAATTATACACTGCTGTCTGCTTTGGCCAATACTGAAACAATCTATGTTCCTCCTCAAGCGCTTCTTGCTTACCGAAAATGGCTTGCTCCGTCACCGGTTCCACCGTGATCAACTTCTTTGGCAATGCCACCTCCATTCTGGATCGCTGTGCTTACACTCTGATGTCACATCCGGGTGCACAACTGCTCGCTGTTTTCCAAGACCGCCGCCGTAAAGATGTTAGTCTCTTGGACCATTTGATCCTGCGACTGGATGGCCCAGGTGTCAACGTTATCCTGGGACAAGGCGGTAGAG
This sequence comes from Pseudorhombus dupliciocellatus, assembly GCA_016785235.1. Taxonomy (NCBI): domain Eukaryota; kingdom Metazoa; phylum Chordata; class Actinopteri; order Pleuronectiformes; family Paralichthyidae; genus Pseudorhombus; species Pseudorhombus dupliciocellatus. Next base: position 1,899,392 of record JAFBJW010000022.1, read on the forward strand.
TTGAGGTAAGGGCCTGAGCCTGACCCGAGTTTCATCCTTCCAATCTTTATGTGATGCTTTTGAGGTTAATGTTGGAACTAGTCAGTGTCATGATTCACCAAGCAGAAACCAGACTGATCATCGGCAGATCGCTGGAGAAAAGTAGCCAGCAGGAGGTCTGTCCTTGGTTTTGTCCTCATTTCTCTCATGTGGGACAGGCATGTCTAATCTGGGCGTGTGAGGGTTGAGGCACTGTGCTGAACA